>JABASM010000087.1:0-36429 GCA_019776545.1 Brachystomella parvula
CGCTGATTCATTAGACTATCAGTGCCGATATTTAGCTGAATACCGCCGCTTAACTTCAAAACTGACCTCACCAGCTCAAATTCAGTCAGCTGCGGATGAATTGAGATATACATTTTAGCGATTTTTACTGTGTCAAAAAGTGGCCTCATAAACAAGAAAATCGCGCCTGCCACACTTGCCCCGCCTGCCACAGTAGCCCCCACCTACCTACTACTCTCAGCACAATAATAATCGGAAAATTGGAAGACATCTTTCTTTTTCCTCGCCTACGCTTTACTACCAGAATACATTTTATTTGGAGCTAGCTTTCCAGCTGCACCTTGAACAAATTATTTAAATTCAGATTCCTGAAAGCTATGCAGGGAAATCATGACATGTAGAGGCGCCGATAAGGTATTCATCCGACTCGACTCGCCCGTTCACTGTCAAACAAATAGTTTGACTCGCATGCAGCCGCTTCAATTGGTTCACGGCTCGGAAGAGTGCCTTAACGAAAAATTTCTGTTATTATTAATTATTATTATTATACTAAATTAATTCCATAAAAGGATGACAGAGCTGCTGAGAATGTTGCACTTCATGTTTGGAAAGATAATATTTGTTGCTGACAACGTAGCTTTAGTGCTACGAAATGGTGCTCAAATGCTAAGATTATGATCAGATGGGCTTTGAATTCAATATTTTTGTTGAGGAAACACGGGAAACCGTGCCTCCTATAAAGATCTCTGTCCTCTAGGCAAGCGGGGATAGAGGTTTAGATTTGCTGCTTCGAAAACAACCTAGCGGGTAGGCTGCATGAAACCAAGCGGAGAAAGTCGAAAGCGGGCTCAGAATAATTTGCTGGAGAAATCGGGTTACCTGCGGGTAACTGCCAGTGCCTAAACGGCTGAGAAACCCCACCCGGCCCGAGTTTTTATGTTACACACCCGATCTGCCCGCATTATCCAAAATTTTGGAAAACAATGGCCCGCAAAGGCCGCGGGTCTCTCGCAAGTACTCGCGCGGGTCCAAACCTCTTTAATGTGAGTTGATCCCCTCCAGTTGAAAGGCTTAGGGAGATATACACAGTTAAACTGTTAAACAGTTCACTCTTTGCAAAAATCTGAGGTTTTCAGGTATTTGAAGCATTTATAGGTGTAGTAAAAATAAGCATTGGATTTTCCTGGCGTGAGAGGCTAAAATACTTTTTCTTGAGAACAGGTTTACAGCTAAGATATGCGTTTCTCTAAAAACAATGGAGAAAAGTATTTTTCGCTCTCCTACACAAGCTCCTTTTGGAGCCATTTCTGCCAGGATCCAATAGTTTCTTTTTTAATTTTTTTAAAACTTTCTGATGTATTCCGCTTTAATTTTGTGTGTAGCCACAAGCTGCGTTTATCATCCGAACATTATACAATCAGGGCTTTACCGTTTTAAAGAAGATATGCAATCCTAGAAATCATTTTTACTCGAAGCTCATAATCTCAGATACATACCACGGCCAAACAGTTAATTTCCGAACTAAATAAATGCATAGCATCTATGCAAATGCTCTTGCTTGGAGGGAGTAAAGCATTCTATCCGGTACCGCTAATAGTTATTTATTATGATGAAGATTCTTCAAATAGTAGGTACAGTTGTATTTAGTCTTTGCTGCCTGATAATTCATCCGCTTGCTTTCTGAAGCAATCACCTACAGGAAAAAAGTCCCAGCACCTTTGTTGATACATGTTCCAGACATAGGTCTCCTGGCCAGTATACTCCGTGTCCGGTTTGTTAATTAAATGCATTATGAAAAACCTTTAGATAAATAGAAGTAACTGTAACGAATAAATACTTGGACATGATTTCGTGCTTGCGTGCGCCTTACATGTAATTAGCCAGATTATGCTCCTTAAGAACATGCGTGTCGAACCCATGTGGGACAATATCCAAGAAATCTTTTCCAATCCCACATATGAAGCAGTTGGACTCCATATTCTCTTTCACACTCTCCAGCTGGTCTCTTAACTCACCGAAAGCATCAATAATTAAACCTGAAATTAAAACGATATTGAATTAGGTTCTAGAATATTTTTTGAAGAAAAAGAAAAAAAGAAAATTGCCTTGGATAATGGCAAGAAGGATGACAATGACAAAGAAGAAGAAGGTGATATCGAAAATAATTCGATAGACTTCATATTCGTCTCCGTCTGGTGCCTCAATCTCATCACCGATACCACCACCAGCTCGAACTCCTTTGTAAATGTGGAAAACGAAACACTGAAAATATATTAATGAGTATTTTAGTCCAATTGGCTTCACCATAAAGCTAATAGAGACTTACAGTTAACATATCATGACATTTTTGATCCACTTTCTCATCTTCCTCTTGGACATAAAATTTTCGGAAAAAGTTAAAAGCAAAGACAGTGTAGATGTAGACGATGATTATGAGAAGCATCACCGTCAGGAGTAACTACATTCCGAGAAATAACCGTTAATTTGTTTTTTGGGGGCAGGGCTCATCATATTAAAAATTAATTCACATACTTGCTTTCCATTATGAGTAACTGATTGTAGAATGGTTTTGAGTGCTGGAACAGCTACGGCGATATCCAGCAAATGAGCAGCGAAAAAGAAAAAGTTGAAGTTTCCAAGAATCGACATGGAAAAATACCATAAGCTGTACAGGAAGGCCTAGAATAGTTAAAAAAAATAGTAAAAAATAGTCCAAACTTTTTCAAGTTGCGTTGACCTTACATTATCCGTGATCGTCACTCCGAATTTCCATACTTGATAGCGCCAGTCGATTGAGCAAATACTGCAAAGTAAAATTCTTTCTTCAGATTCCTTTCCGAGACAATTTAACAAAAACTTAGAACTTACTAGTTAATGATTCCTTTCGCTTGCTGTTCCTCCACTCGGAATGACGTTTTCTCCATTCCAAGAAGAGTGCTAATGGAATCAAAGTCGTAGGTTTCACTGTAACGCTGGCGCACTTTCTTCTTTACAAATTTATCCCAGTAATTGACTGGGAAGCATTTGGCAGAAATTACTAGTTTATCCCAGTGACTGAAAATAAAAGAAAGAAAATCAGAAAGCCGCTTTGCATTCCAGGCTAAGCTAGTTTTAGCTTACGCTTTCAAATCGTCGTCTTCTGGTTGATTAACCACGTAGAGCCCATCAAATTCTAACTTTCGTGCAATTTCTTTTTCTCGCTTGAATATAGCCAGTGGAACCTGTTTAAAAAAATCTTCCATGAGCTTCAGCAAATAAATTCGAAGAAATGTTAGAAAAATTAGGGCTAAGTTAACCTTGAGATGATAGTAGGCGACAAGCATGGCAAGAGAAACAATAGAATGGATTATTGCCATGATTCGTATCCCATGCGCCATGTAGAAAAACTTCTCATCCATATGAACCAGTTCCAGAGCATCTTCATCTTCCTCGTCAATCATTCCTGAGCCTGAGCCATCTCCATCATCGCCGGACCCTTCAAACCCAGATCCCTCCAAGTCTCCGTCTTCTCCAGCTTCTGAGAGTGACGTTGCTTTGAAGAACAGGAGCATAAAGTTTATGCAGAAGGCGAGAACGAGAGCTACGTATTTCAAATTGTAGAAATTTCGAGCTAGGAAGCTAACTAGCTGTTTCACATATTCTCCAAAATTTATCTGAAAATTTAGAAGGAATTTTAATAAAAGAATATTTTAATGTGGAAACCCGGAAATACCGTGTCGAAAAATTTAGCAATTTTTATAATTGATCTATACAGACCGTGCCTCAAAAGCTGCTTGCGGAAGTTGGAAAAACACGTTAAAGAATGTCATCTCGGTAATTTAATACTCAAGTGCTTTACCTGGGACACAGCAGGCGGTTCCTCCGCAGGTTCAGGCGGTTTCACTTCCTCTGTTGCCTTTGTTGTAGTATTTTGTGAGCTGTCACCTCCCTCACCATGAACGACGAGAGCTTGACTTGTCACCGGCAACACTTCTGGAGAACCGGATTTCTTTGCAGGACTTTCATCTTCCTCACCACCGCTGCTTCGTTCTGCTCCACTACTGGAATCGGGAGAACCAGATGGGGATTCAGCGTTAGGCTTTGCTTCGGTCTCAGGGTTGGGGGAGTAGAGTTGGAGCTGGCCACCAGTGTCATCCGCTGATCCAGGAACTGGCACTTTCAGAGGGGTCAGTTTCAGCGGAAGATCGGTGGTTTGTGCAACCTCAATTTTTTCTGGTGCTGGTCCTCGCATGAGGTTGATTAAGGCCCTGAATAAATATCTGAAAAAATTGGAATTGAAAGTAAATTACATAGTATTTCAACAATTGAGGAATTCCTGGTTGAAGTACCTGATGACGGAAGCGATACTGTATCCACTATAGTAAATACTGAGGAAAAGAAGCTTGAAAAATGCAAGGATGAGCTCAGCCGGCGACATGTGCTGCAATTCTCTCATTTTTCGTTTTATACTTGCAGGAGACAAAATGGAGAAAAGGTAGCGGATGTGTTCCTTGAAGGATGAGAAGCTCTGCTTCACCAAATTCCCTCTAGAACCATATGGAAATTTAGAAAATAAAGCATAAAGTAAGAGAGCGGAAGCGCTTTGTTAGCAGCTTTTGTCAGAAAAGTATTAGAAAGACAAAAAAAAACGATGAGTGAAGAATTCCTCACCTTTCAGACCACGACAAGTTATCACTAGAACTAATACCGCTACAAGAATACAAAACGTCACAACTAATGTCGATAATTACGATAATTTCAAAAAAAAACAAGAAAAAAATACAGTTTGACCGGATGAAATAAGGCACCCCTGATTTTTTTCAACTTTTGCAGTTAAAGAAAGTGGTTTCAAAATCCAAGTGACGTTGGTGTGGCCGGGGCTGATGTAAGTTTGCCTGTCCTTTATCCAATTCCGTTAATACAGATGGGATCCGCAGCCGGAAATTCAAAAATGGCATGAAGTGAAATAAGACGCCCCCCCCCCCCCCCCCCGGTAATTCTTTTTCATATTCCTATTTCATCTGGTCAGATTGTATTACCCCAAAAAAATAAGGCTTTTTTGAAAAGTCAAAAGTATTACTTTTCTTGATCTTCGTCCAAATTCAATTGATAGGCTGCTTCGCGTGCTTTCCCACTCCCTCCTGTCTCTTCGGATGCAATCAAGCCACTGGCATGTTGCATTTCAAAAATGGCGTCCTCACAAAAGTTAACAAATGCCTCCAGTTTCTCTTTGTCTCCACCTTCTGTCACAATGGAGTAGAAGAAGGCTCGCTTGGATTCCTGGATTAATCAGTCATTAAATCTGAATGGTTCTTTTTTTTAATCTGGTTTTACCTTGATTTGCGGTTTTTCCCACTGCTCAATATTTGATTCTTTAATTTCGAAGTAGACTCGCTCAATTTTATGACTTCCTCCCATAATCTCTATGCGTCCTAAGAATGGTTCAAAATAATTCAGGACGCTTCCGGCAGTTTCTAGGAATCTTGCAAGCCTAAATAATGCGAGAAACTCATAAAAATATTCTGGCTCCATTATTAGAGTGTTGAATCTACCTTGGCTCATTGGGCATATGCTCAGATAAATTCGTAAGGAGTACAGCGAGATTGAATCCAATGTCTTTTGCAGGATTGTGGAATCGTTCCGTAAATTCAACGTAGTCAATCTTCCCATCGTGGTTCGTATCACAGCACATAAGGAGAAAGTTGATTTCCTCCCTATGAAAAACGGTAAAAGCTGAGGGATGAAAACCTTGAGGATTTCAACTAAAGAAAACAAACTTACGCAGTATAATTTTTAAACTGCTCCATTTTCTCTTTGAACTCTTTGGGTGTTATCCAACCATCTTTGTTCACGTCCATTTCCTAAATCACAACAATAAATTATTTTATAAATCCCAATAGCAAAATTAGTGGCTACAAAAGATGTATAAGCGTGTGTGGCAACGGAACCAAAATCGAAAATAACAGAAACCTGGAACGATGCAGATGAAGTCAAATCCTTTAATTTGAGGAACATATCAAAATAGCGAAGAAGAATCTGAAAATAATTAAAAACATAAGACATCGAGGTGCAAAAGCGTGCAACAGTCAGCCGAAAGAGCAGTATCTTAACTAGCACTCTAAAAAATTTACCAGAAACGTACTGCTTGAAGTCAAAGACTTCAGTTTTATAAAAGTTTTGAAGAATTGTAGTATTTTCTTCAGCAGCACAAAATTTTAACATTTTTAGTGTGGATTTAACGAACTGGGGGTGAGGAGGAAAACTAGCGCTTGAACAAGGCTCATTACAAAAGGCAGCAAAGTCGTTGCCACCAGTTTAATTTCAATGCCAGTAGTGCGTTGTATTCGAAACAAAAAAAATTCGAGACGCTGAAAAAATTATTTAGGATCTAAAATGCTTCAAGAACATTTTGGAAAAAAATCTTCCTTGGAAGTTTAAAACAAATGCATCAAAGAGCCCTAAAATGGTTTTTCTTCAAGGTTCAACTGCCGATTTCCCCATACACACCCCCGCCCCCCTCCAGATGTACAGGAAGTCAGAAACCTCTTTTCCTCACCTCGACGTTGGATGCAGATTCAACGAGCGTGTCTACCATTTGCTTGCCAATAGTACCGTTTATCACATTTCCTAGAAATTTTTCCAAGAAAATTTTATTTTTGAAATGATCCAAAACTCCACGACTAACCTTCAAGCATGGACAACATCATGATGACCATGTCTTTCTGAAGATTTAAGAGTTCTTTCAGCAAGTCAACCTGGCTTGAATTTTTGGATAGCTTAGCTTGCATGTGGGCAAATAAAAAGAGAAAACCACCAACGGCGTCCCATAAACTAGTAAGAACAGCAGAATTTCAGGAGTGCTTTGGCTTCAGGAAATATAAGCAACACCTACCGGGAATGTGCCAGTGCTTGCTGGTTTTGGGTACATGGCCCTTGAATGACTTCAGTGAGTGTATTAAACACTTGACTCGCTACCCTGACTGCCTTGAAAAAGTTTGCCTTTCCAGCTGGATCAATCAACTCTTTGCTTGAATAATGCCAGTAGAAATCCATTATAGATTCCTAGTAAGATTTTTACACCATAAAGTTAGTCGTGCCTTTGCTATGTTAAAGCCGCTGTATCTTACCTGCAGGCGCAGTAGATAATCAACCGTGCAAATGACAACATTTACGGTAGTAGTATTTCCCGCTTGCGTCCGAAGGTAATTTTGCCAGTCTACTCAAACAAATAATTTTTATGTTGGATTTGCGAAATTGAAATGCTGATTTACCTAAATTGTGGCCTTCGCATGTCAGTTGGATGAATCGGAAGAGGGCACAAATAAAGTCAGCGTCGTGCATATTTTTTTCACCCGCAGCTCCCTCGGACCCGACCCCAAGTCCTTCAGCTTTCGTATTGCGTTCAAAAGCATCCAAGTCTAAGACGCTACATGAATTCATTAGTCCGGCGATAGAAGTGAAAAATCCCACTTCTTTCTTCTCCTTCAAATTATTTAGCATCCCCTATTCGAAATTAAAAAAAAATTCGTGGTCATCAGTATTAGAGTCCTAGCCCTGTTCCACGCTTACCATTTGAACGTCAATATTTCCTCCCCGCAGAATGGCAATACCCAACTCCAAAGTTTTCATAACCATTTCTGAATTAACCCCCTTGCAGGCGGAAATATGAAGAAGTACCATTTCTGCTACCCCACGATTCGATAGCCTCGCCTGATGGAAAAGTAATTTCTGCTTCTCCATTTCTTGTTCCTGCAATTTGAATAATGCACATTTTTAATTTCGGGATTTCAGACATAACTTTAGTTGATACCATTTGTGTCATTTTCCGCTGCATGTTCAACAACAAAAAATTTTTTTTTCGATTTTGCAAGGAAGAGCATATAGAATTTCACGCTTCAAACTTACATGGATAGACGCACCCCCTTCATCTCCTTCACCCTCGCCTTCGTCCTCACCCTCTTCCTCTTCCTCTCCGCAAGACTTGGCCATGACGTGGGCATAGGACATGTAAAGTAGATCTTCCTGTAGCGCACCACTCCTTTCTAAAACAAAATTCAAAAATGGAGTCAAAAAATCCAAAAAATCAGCGGTGCAGAAGTTTTTACCTGTCATGGCCCCACGGCAGAAAGTCGTAACTAGCTGTGTCAGGGGATCAGGTTTTCCTTCTTCTTCTTCGGCTTCTTTCTTTTTCAATTCTGCATCTTCAAAAGATTGCTAAAAAGATTCCATAATTAAATTGGATATTCATTTATTTCTCTGGTGTGGCAGCTTACCGTCAGATCTTCAATCATGACCTCCTGTCCGACATTTTCATCTCCAAGCCAAATATCTCGGTAGGTTCGTAGGAATAAGTTAATGGCTCGGTGCCTTTGAAAAAAAAATATTCGAATTAAAGATAACTGAAGCTCCAGGTAGTGTGTCCCAATTTTTTCAAGCTATTTATCTGCTGTTAGTTTCATTACCGAGTTAAAGTGTGATAAGGTACGCTGGTTAAACATGCAAGGGCTGCTCTTCTTCGAGCAGCTGAAAGAACCTTTTTCCAACCACTACGTAATGGACGATTTTCAGCCTAAATTAAATCGAGTTAGTTTAAAATGAGTTAGGACTAGGATCAGCATTCGGTTATTAAGATTAAATAAAGAATGTAAATAAAACACTGGGAAAACAAAATAAAACCCAAATAAAATACCTGTGCATAGAATGTAAAGAAGTTTGTCTAAAACACTGAATAACTGCCTTCTTTCTTTGGGAGGAGACCACAGAGCGATATGCACCTTTTTGTAGTTGTTGTGGGTGGTCAATCTGGGGTCAAGAAAATAAGAATAATTGAAATGAGCAAAACCAAAAACTTAAAATAAGAGGAAGGGGATAAGCCAAAAATGAGCTGGGTCCGGAAACTTGCCATGTGCAGCCCAAAGAGAACTTTAGCCATGGCTACAATTCGGTCAACGAGTTCGTCCAGGATTTGCTGCTTCGTCATGTTAACATTACTGGGTTTAGCGATTATATCATTTTCTTCTGCCGTAGGCTTCTTACTCCCCAACTTTGAGTAGAGATGGTGCTGCCAAGACATGGCATCTGACTGGTCAATTTTATCTGGCAGCGTCAATTGAGTTTTGGCGAAGTCAAAAATTTCGGATTCACCCATTTTCTGAGAATATCACAAAATTCAAGTCATGTCAGGTGAAAACAGTAAAACTGAAAATACTTACCTTCAGGAAACGGTCCTTGCAATGCTGTACAAGTTCCTGTTCTCTCCCGGCAAAAAGATTTAAGCCTACTGGAAGGAGGCGTTTCAAGCAGGCGACCATCAAACTTGATGCAAGCTCTTTGTCCTTATCCCTCTTTTTGTCTCTGTGCTTCTTCTTCTTGATCTAACAAACAGTGAAAAATTATGTAAGCGCAACTTATGATTACAATTCCTAGTTTTTTTTACCTTTCCTCCTGTTTGATTTTGCGAAGCGTCAGAGATCACAGCCCTCCTTGACGTTGTTGGCATGATGAGGGCCATATTGTCAATCTCATGCGCAGAAATGAAATTCGTCTCCTCTTTTCTAAAGAACTGGGATTTAGACCAAAGGTTGAACATTTCAGCCACGTGATTGTACAAATGCTCCGCTTCAACCGTATTGTTCTTCAACCAGTTGTTCCGCTGTAGGTCCACATATTTGATCAGGAGGGGGTAAAATGCATAAATGTCACGGACTTGAAGCTGCCACTCCTCTTGGATTTGACTTTCAACCTAATTCAATAATTGGATTTCAGTTTAATTTTTTTTATTTGTACGGGTCGAGGGATAAAGGAGCTCAGGATGGTTGCATGGTCGTCTGCCGCTTTTAGAATTTCAGAAGAGTGATTTTTTCTTCAAAAGTCCTGCGCGGTTTTCGATTGCGCGGAGCGTTTATCCAACGGGCAGTGTTCCCATGGGCAAAATTGAGCGTATAGCTCTAATTGGGAAACGCTGGACATTACCTGAGAAGTGTCCTCCGTCGTGGACTTGAGAAATCCTTTAAGGGACTCTTCTTTGTGAAACATCATATCAGTCTTTCTCCTCAATTTTTCTGCTACAGGCAGGAAGACATCTTTGAGCAATTCCTCAGATGAGCTAATTATTATTTGTTGAGTGTAGCCTGCGATTCGTGTCATCCAATGAGCATTTTCATTTCCTATGTTCGTCCGAATTAAATTGAGAACATGTTTGAGCAGAATGTTCATGTGGGTGGCAGTAACTAGAGAAACATGGCAACTGGAATCAAAAAAAGTAAAGCTGTAGGTTTGACGCATACGTGTATGCAAAAAAAAATACTGACTCGGGTGCCACGTTTGCGACGTTGTCTGGCCCGTGACTCCACCAGAATGGAAGATATGAGCAGAGCATTGGAAGGGAGATGTCTATTATGTGTGGGACCTCTTGATGCGTCTTCCCTGATATTACAAATTGCTCCACCTCGGAAATGATCGAGTCAAGATTTGGCATGTTTCCTCCCAACCGCTGCATCACATCTATAAATTAAAGATCAAAGGTAAAACTAGAGTAATGCAGAAAAGTAATTTCCGACCTGTCCCCGCAGCAGGATCTTGAAGTTTATGATGTAAGGAGTACGGGTTATTTTTGTTTTGTGCTGGTTCGAGGTATGCGATCGGAAAAGTAGAAGCGAACGCCCCGATGCAACTTCCAACTTGCGGACGATAGCGGTCTATTTCTTGACGGACGTATTTCCTATTTTTTGATAACGTCATATCTGTCCCTAGAGTATATAAGCTGGAAAGCATCTTATAGCATGCCACTTGGAGATCGTTAACTGCAAGGTAATTAAAAATTTTGACACTGATTCAATTAACAAATATTTTGTTCATTTCTGGAAAAATATCTTACGAATTATGTCGTTCCCAAACTCGTAAGCAGCCAAATGATCAAATAGGGAAGTTAGCATAGGGAGTACAACCGTATGGATGTAATTCAGAGAAGTGGATGTCTTTAGATGAGTTCCACGGAGATGGGGGTACTTTCCCTCGTTCAAATTATTAATCGTGTGTCCTAAATCTTCAGCGCAGTTGTTGAAGAATGCCAGCATGGAAGTCCGAATAAATTCTGGAGAACTCTTTACGATCGACCTAGAAAGAAATTCCTTTCAGGCTCTCGTTCAAGCTGACTTAACAAAAGATTTACCTCGCATCGAATGCCTTCACCAGCACTTGAAGGCAGGTGACTGTAATCTTTACATCGCTACCAAATGCTGAATATTTTGAGCGCAGCAGGGATGCCAAGCGACAGAATAAACTGAAATAAACGTTTAGAAGAATATTAATACGAGTACAGAATATTCTGGGCAATTCCTGGCATACCTGGCGACCATTTCCTTCTCACGCAAAGATGCAGCTCCGCTGGAACTCATTGCAGTCGCGACGGCCATGAAATACCCTTTGTGAGTCGTAAAATATTTCTCAAGCAGCGGGAGCACGACCTAAGGCCCAGATTAGTTAGATTAACCTCAGTACAAAAAAGGAGGACTTCATGCTTATTCATTACCTTTGTAAAAAATTTGACATCTCTAGTGGTGTTTTTAAAACTGCTGCGACGGCTATAATTGGAAGACGGTTTCATCATTTTCATATTGACAGACGCAATATCAAGGTACTGAATTAGTTTCTCAAGGAGGCTGTAAGCGAACCGACGTTCGACAGAGGCGGCTGTTGTAGTTTTCTGATCTAAATCCATCACAGGGGCTTTGGTGACTCTGAACATGTTGTAGCCCTGGAACTGAATGTATTTCAAGAGCTCTTGACATCTCTCACGATCTTTCTTTTTTTCTTTGTCTGTCAGCAGGTCGAACGGCACGAGCTGAGGGTGAGGACTTCCACCAGCGGACTCAATCTCTTCTTTCTTCTTCTTTGCCCAGAGATCGTGTGCGTTTTCTGCTAGTCGCTCAGCCATGTTCTGCATTTCTCTGCTCAAAGTCAAATTCGTCATGTCCACTGGATTTGGGTTGTAATTAAACTGTGTCGTCCTTGCATCTGCAGCCTAAAAATAGTATCTGCGTTAAACCAATACAAAAATCCCGAATAAATATTTGGACTGACCAGGCTGGATTTGGAGCCTCGGCGAGTATTCCTGCTATTCGAATTAATGTCTGAGTCCCCATGTTGGATTGCCCAATTCAGTGCTAAGAGGGCTTTCACTGAGTCTCGAATCGGCTCTTTGTATCTCTCTTTTTCCTGAAAATCCAGTTAATATTTAACAAGTTTTTTTTAGAAATTCTTTGCTCTTCTTTACATAATCTGTAAGCATGTTATAAGGCTTAAGCCGAGGATGACGCTTCTCGTTCCAGTTGTACTGATCACCAAACTGCCATCCATTGTCAAGCTTTCGTCCTGCCCAAGCGTCATGATAATGTTCCGAGAATTTCTGAATGAGCACATTTAAGTCTTGGGTGATCTGAACCCTTCAAAACACGAAACGTTAAGAGAGTGGACTTAAGTTTTAGTTTTTTTGTCTTAACTTACGAATGTGTTTCAATTGGCTCGGGGTTGTAAGGTCCACCAGAGTCTGAAACGGAGGCTTTGATCACTTCGTCATCCATGCCCGATGACAAACTGTAGTCGGGCGGTAAAGCGCAGCCTATTGCACTGAGGCAAGGAAGAGCTTTCCCAAAAAGCTCAGGATCGTATTCCTAAAATACCGCCAGAGTTAAAATGAAGCAAAGCTCTGAAGAAGTAATGCTAACCATTTTGGACAGGGAATCAAAAATGTTGCTAAATAGCATCATGGTGAGCCTCTTTTCCTCTTCGCTCGCAATTCCATAAACCCCCTGTCCCCCCGTAGATCCATAATATTTTCCGCAGCGCTCATAGTGCAAAGTCAAAAGCTGAAAAATACAAAATGTTAGTTGTGAATGGTCAAAAATGGAGGTCACTTACACGTAGTGCAACGGTGGTGTACTCTGACAGCTTTGAGACATCCACTGTTAACTTTCTCAGAAGCTTGAGCAACATGCTTGGTTGCATTTCCCTGCGTAAGATAGTAAACAAAAATGTATTTAAGCTGAAAATTTGTTTCTGAGCATTATAGTTAACCTGGTTAGCGCAACAAGGAAATCAGAAACAGCCTCTCGCTGTCCCTTTGTCAGCATCTTAATTTTTGAGAGTCGATACACGGTATGTAGCGTTGCATCTAAAAGACTTGAATAGTTATCAGCCTCTGCATAAAAGGATGAATGAGAAATAAGCAACGGAAGAATTGAGTTTCCGATGTATCGATTTAGTGCAAGCCCCATGTCGGAATCCCCACCATCATGCTAGAAATATAGAAGTTTTAGCTTGAGACAAAGTATTGTCCAAATTATTTTCAGCTTACGCGATCAAGCATTGTTGCCGCTCGGAGATCAGGCAAAAATGCTTCTTCGAGAAGTCTAAAAAATAAGTCCCTATCCTCAATGCCGTAGACCCTTTCCAGGAAGAGGACGATGCTCTGTTTGTTGCTAGGAACAAGGCCTAGGGAAAAGTTTCTCCTTTAAAATTAATTCTCTATAATTTTAAAGTCTGATAAAATTACCTGGTGGCATGTCGCTCTTCGGTCCTTCATCGAGACCCACCAAACTCTGTAAGCTAAACCGTAAACTCAGAGCTCCACGAAGATCCTCCAATGGAACAAGAGACCGCAAAATTGCTCTGGCCCTCAGTGACTCGTTTTTTCCCTATGGTGAAGTAATTTTTTAATAAAAGTTACCTTGTGGAAATGAATTTAATTGCTCACCTGAGCAATCACTGTTGCATCCGGAGCACACCTTCCCAACAGATCCACGAGTGTGCAATAGAAATTCAGGATGGCAGCTCCCGTATCAATATAATCTTCATTCTCTTCGCTTTCTGGCATGGGATGATCGAAGCTTCCCAACATTCCGCCATCTTCGGTTTGTGAATTACGTTGTGATGCTATTCGGTCTGACATTTTGTTTCCATCAATAATGGCACGGAGTAGACCTTCCCCTTCTCCTCGAAGCGCAGGTCCTAAGCACTCCGGTCGCCGAATGAGTGAACGAATAACAAGGTTTGCATTTTCCTCAACACTTTCACCACTAACCCAAACGCAGAACCGAAGAAAGTCAAGGTAGCGTTCACCCTCCACTGGATCCCACCCTAAATCCGGATAACCTTTTTCTACTAGCTCACTATTTGACTGGAGACCACAGCGAGACAGGTAAATGGCAATTTTCTCAAGAAGATGCTCCCTAGGAATTTCAAGCAAAAAATGTCAACCAACCGTAAAAATGTTCAAGAGAATGTATGCGTTTACCTCAAAGCCAATGCCAACTCCGTGTTGTCCATAAGTGAGGAGTAGGCAACATCCAGCGGAGTGCTGCCACGGAGCGATGGACGAGCCAGTAAAATATTACTATGCTCTAAAAGAAATCCAAGGTGCTCGAACATTGCCTTCTGATTCTGCCTGGAAGTACGGCAGAAGTAACAGAGGAATCGACAGCAAGCTACGACCATTTCATGCGATGTATCCTAGAAGTTAAAAATGGATTAAAATCGTGACTCATAAAAGGAATTTCATAAAAGAAATTTCTTTTACTTTTTCCTTGGGTGGCTCTGCTTCTTGCCCAGGTGAAGATACCTGCTGACTCTTCTCCTGAGCCTCAGACTGGGCCTGTGCCCTCCCCAATGTGTTCATCATAAGGGCCATCACGTTTTCATGAACTCTAAGAATTCTAATTAAATCTGGGTGCTGGAAGAAGACATAATTGTTCACCAGCTCCCTATTTGCGATAAGTAAATTTTGTAATTAGGAATTCATTTTTTCATTCACGATCATTGCTTACCATAATAGAGTCCTCATAAGACTTTCTTCCTCTTGAGACATTTGCACGGGTTGGAGTGCTCGAATCTTGCTCAGCCCTATCCACATCGAGTTGATATGCTTGGTGGTGTTGCTGCTGAAGACGTATGTCTTTTCCAGCGCACGGATCAGTTCTCCAACCATATCATATTGACGGAGCAAGAAGACCAAACATTTCCCGGACGAGTAGTGGTGTCTCGAATTGACTCTCCTCAGCCCAGTGCACGATGGTTTTTGTGAGGACCTTCCGAAAATTTTCTGCCCAAAAGTTTTCGTTTTATACTTTATTATTTAACTTTGACCTCTGGGGCAGCGGCGCTCACCTTCAGGGAGGACATCTTTTGGTGGAGGTTCCGGTTGTGGTTCTTCGGGTGGCTCCAACTTTTTCACGATGTTTAACATGTTAATCACTCTGGTCGCTAATCCGGCCTTTCCATCCTCAGAACCTTCCTACGAATAATAAAACTAAAACATAGGATCAGAGGCTACCGAAGTCGTTAGTAACCTCTCCTCCCGGTTCTTGAAGAGCCTCCAGGGTCAGTTTTGACATCAGTTCGTCGTGGAAATCTTGTAACAGCCCTCGAAGCTCATCCCCACACGGACAGTTCTCTTTTTCTTCATCTTCCAAAAGTTTGAACCCGAGAATTGCGTTCATCTAGAAAACCAGCACGGCGAATTAAGAGAAGAATCAGAACAATCCATCCAACTAACTCATCCAGCATTGAATGTATTTTTTCAAATTTTAAAAATTGAGCAATATTTCACCTGCTCTACAGGTGGACATCGGAATTCCTTCGTCTTTTTCGCAGCTATCGCAGAGGGTAGATCCGACTGCTTAATTTCAACGTATCTCCTCAACTGATCCTGAGAACACATGTAAAATTCGAGTGAAAAGCACGGGCCCATGGGCTTGTTGAATTGAAAAAAACTTACAGCTTGGACCTCGCCAACATAGTCATGACTGAATGTAACAATGGCCTCCACCCGATGACGCAGCTGCACATCGTTGAAATGATGGAGAAGGTAACACATTTGTAGCTTGACTCCCTCTGCTAAATCCATTTGCAATAAACCTTTTCGATGGTCTTCTCCATCGTCCTCGGCTGGGAATCGTTGAAATTTAAATACTTCAGCTGGAATTCAGCATCAAAAAATTAAGCAAAAGAGAGAGTAAGCACGAATTTGAATTTTCTTTACATTTCTGTTTCTCCGGGTCCCACGTATTCGGATGAATTAAAATTAAGAGTCGGTCGATATCGTCATCTTCTATTACGCCAACGAGAAGCAATTTGTCCAAAAGTTTTAGTAGCGGAACAAAGAGATTTTCATTGCTTCCACCAATAGGATCACGATTGTGAACTTGATTTATTTTTACGGCTTCTTCCAGGGCTTGTATTGCGAAATCTCTGACGACTTGAAGAGGAAAGTACGGACTGCTTAAGTTTTTAATGTTCTCCACTTTCTCGCTATTAGGGAAAATTTCAAAAAATATTTAAATCGAAAATTTCTGAGAAAAAAAAATTTATCGCTTACTCAATTTCTGTCATTGTCATTTCTGGACGGATGGAGAGTGTTTTAACGGAACGAATGCTGTGCCTCATTGCTTCATCTTCGTACATTTCTTTCAGTTCTGGGGTGAGGGGGATGATGTACTCGTTCTTACACACCTCCCTGGAGAAAGCATTGAAAATTGCTCAGCTCTTTTTTGAATTTGTGTATCTCTACTTACATTGTTGTCGCGAAAGACTCCAAGTGTAAGGCAATTAGCAAGTCATAGAACCCACGCCTTAACGGACCAGACAAGTACTCCGCTTGAATTGCATATAAAAGCTGCTTTTGATCCACGTACATACAGAGGGTGTGGGAGGCTCTAAAATTTGACTGGTAGCAGAGTGCGGCGTATAGCGTCAGAGTATGGTAGTGGAAACTAGAAATGTAGAAAGTTCTTTCAACACCGCTTTTTCTTGGAGACATTTAAGGTTTATACCTGAGTAACTTATCCATTTCGATAAGTTCTAGGATGTCGATGCAGCGGTCTTCCTCTGGTATATGGAGTGCAAGCATAGAGACAGGGTCTTCACATAATGTGCTCCACCCCCGGGCATCCGATAATTTAAGGGCGTGAAGTTTGAGAGAAGTGTTAGGCACGCGGGCCCATTGGTGCGGCCGAAGAACTTGGACTTTCAAGCGAGGAGGGAACTAGTAGTAAAAAGGCGAAAGAATGAATTCCATGAAGCTTGTTGTCATAGCTTATGCTAATATGCACGAACCTGAGGAAAAAGATGCTTCTCAGAGTTTTGCAAAACGGCGGCTGAGATTGGAAGAGTCGTTTGAGTCCTCCCAAGCTCAAATTGAAGTATATCTTTACTGGTAGCCTCAACAAAAATGGCTGGAAAAAGCTTTGTCCCAGGCTCCATCTTTAAAATTTTTAAGTCAGTCCTTGTAAGTTTCGAACGTTAAATATTGACTCAGCTAACCTTATAGGCAAACTTGGTAGGCTTCCCTTCACATTCAAATCGGAGGATTCCTGTAGCCGTGTCAATAAAGCACCCTATGAACATTCCCTGCGTCCCCTTGCCGGTGGCGTCTTGATTCACTTGAGCGAAAAGCTCCTCTGCTGAAACCATGTAGCAACTGTTCCTGTCAATACTGACCCAAAAAAAAAACATTAGCATTTTCTGAAGGCGAACGGTCAAGCCATATCAAAAATTTTACTTTTCGACTTCGGCATCAAATTCATCAACCCCAGCGACTGTGACATGCCTGACCTTCTCTTGTGAGAATGCCTTGGTGTGGATATGGTATTGAGTTGTGACAAATCCAACATAGACGTGTCCTGGGTCCTGCCCAGGAAAGATTCTAATTCCGTAAAAATATTCATCCATTAGCTTGAGACACTCGGTGTCGAAGAGCTCTGACTCATCTTCCGAGTCAGACATTATCATCTGAGGTCCGGCCACCGATTTCCTTTGAGCCATTGGAGATACACCTGTCAGAAAAAAATAAAATGAGGGATTCGAGGAGGAGTTTAAAATGCTTAATAAATACCTTTCCCAAGCCTTTCGGGAACAGCGGGTGGCACGATTTTCTGATTACTCTGTTATTTCCAATATACGACATTTATTGAAATTTATTTCAAGCGCAAATATTGAGCCCTACTGCGAACCTGAGAGAGGCGGACATTCGTACTCTTGACATTTAGCAAATTGTGTTTTCTGTCCATGGTCTCTGGCTCTGGCGTTCGTGCGGACTTACTCCTCTCCTTACTCTCCTCACGCCTCCGAGTAAAGAACCTAAAATATTTAATTCCCAAGAACCGATTACTTAATTAACTTAATTGAGTTCAAACTCACCGGCTTGTTAATTGCACACCAATCTCTGTTATTTCCTCAATAGAATACATACTAGGGTTAGGATAAGCCAAAATTAAATAACAAAATTACATAATAATTATTGCCATTATTAGTCTGAGTGATTTAAGCTGAATTTAAGAAAGACTAACCTGAACGNAACAAAATTACATAATAATTATTGCCATTATTAGTCTGAGTGATTTAAGCTGAATTTAAGAAAGACTAACCTGAACGGGGATTTCCCTCTGTTCTTCTTCTTGTCATCTTTCGACTCAGGATCCGGTGTCTGGTTCCTTCTGAGATTAATCTGGAGTTCACTTGCGGCTCTACCCATTTTTCCATGTTCCATCGACCCGTTTAACTGGCTTGAATCCTCATAGTCAAGCATTTTGGAAACAGAGCCCGCTCGCTGAGGACGTGTGGGAGTTTTTGCATTCTTCCCTAGTGTTCCCCTCTTTGGGGCTCTACTGTTGCGACCACCATCTTCAGGAACGCCATTTACCATCCCCTCATCCCCTTCAGCAGCATCTTCTGAGTATCCGCGACTGAGTTCTATAAAGTGAATTATGAAAATCAGGTACACTGTAAAACTTTGTTTTTTAAGTAATTCATTTGTCGGATTTTGGCTGGATGAGTAGGAAAGAGGCATTTTTAATTCCAAGCTTTCGGAAACTAACTGTTTCCTTCTTCAGGGAAAAAAATCCCTGAAAAACTTTGTTTTTTAATAATCACCTTTGATGTCATTCATTGTGAAGCCTGACTTGAGCATGGACTGCTCCAGATTATTATTGTTATTATTCCTTGCCGTATAACCGCTGCAGCGCAGTCGATGTTGTCGAATCCTGATCTCCTGCCATCTTCGCTCTTTCTCGTTTTCACTGAAAAAGACAGGTCATTAATACTAATTTAAAGGAGCCTGGAGGTCCTTCACTTCCTCACTCAATAAATTCGTCGTGACAAATGACAGGGAGAGAGAGTCGGAGAAATTCCCAGTTTGCTTTCTCCATTGTCTCGAATGTTTTATGGCTTATTCGTAGACTGGGCGGTGTGTCTGAGCCCGCAGGAAGTCGTGAGACTTCTATATTTGCATCTGGAGACTCGTCTACATTCTCAAATATAGGTTGATCTTTCGTGTACCAAAATGTCATTGGGCGGTTCATATTCCTTAAAATAAAGTACAAGGAAAAATCAAATTTGAATAAAAAATGTAAATCAGGATGCAGCTTTAATTATACTTACACGCAGAAGGGTTCGTATCCCTCTTGGAGACCACAGAGAGTAAAAAACCGTAAAGCATTCACATCATGACCAAAAGTTAATTTGGCCTTCTGCCCAACGCCCAACGTACATGCAGGAACAAAGGCCTCCCCTTGAACGTCAGTGAAAGCTGTTTCCCCACCCATAGGATCCATTAGAAGCTCTCCGTTCAGTGAAAAACCTGTTGATGAAATTTTGAAGAAAAGCCAATTAGCCTAATCAAATAAGCTTGTTGAAACGAGGGAAGAAAATATTGTTTCTTCTCATTATGGTTGTACTCCCCTGTTCAATAGTTGTACAGGCTGTTCCAATTTAATTTCCTTGGGGAAAGTGTTCTCCTTTTTGAAATTCATTTTATCGATATTTCGAAAAAAAATTCTAAAAAATTCACCGCAATTAATTTTGCTTCAACCGTATTACACCGATAGCTGAAGCTGTCCTGCTAAAAAGAAATCGAGAAAAATGAGTTTATTGTATATTTCAAAAATGCGGAAAACTTTCTCCGAGGTAATTAAGTTGGAACATGCTGTAAAAACGCTTCACAGAAACAGGCAAAAGGAAAGCAAATAATAAAAAAAGCCAACGGGAATTAAATGCTACAATAAGAAGAAAGTTAAAGTGGTAATGTTGTACTTTTAAGTCTACTTGAATTTCATAGAACGGGGAAAGTTGATTTTACCTTTCTAAAATTCTGTTAGTAAAAAAGTCAAAGTAAACTTTCACTTATGTAAAAGACTTACTTATGGTCCTATCAATTAAATCTAGAAGAACTCCAATAACATCTCCGGCTTCCCATTGTTTTCCATACGATTCAGCAGCTCCCATGAAACACTTTTCCTCCTACGAAAATAAATACAAACGAAAATAATTAATGAACTTAGTTTCTACCTGGCTACTTTTTTCCTCAAATCAAACTTGTTCCATATTCCTCTCTGCTTTTTCTATTTAAAGAGGAATTAAAATGATGTCTTACATTATATCCATCAAAAGCCCATGAATATTCATCACTCCCAATCTGGCACCCAGGTGCACAGTCAGTGCGGACCCAACCAACTTTCATTGGGCCTGCTGTCAAAACCTCAAATTCAAAATACCTGACATGCAAAGAATTAAAATTTTAAAAATTAATCGTTCCAAAAAATGTAAAAACCGAAAGATTCACCATTTTCCGGAAGTTACGGCATAAGTTTTCTCTGCTCGATACGTTCTGTAGTCAGCCTGGGTTTTATCTTCCGAACCCTCAGCTTTCACTGGATTAGAATGAAAAGTAAGTTAGACTGTGTGAGATGGGAGAAAGTTAAGTCTCTTGAGGTTACCTTCTGCGGTTTCTCCTGCGGGCGGCTCGAGTAAGTAGCCGTAGACCAAAAGAGTTCTCACCGTTTCACTTGCAGTGTCCCTAAGCATCAAAATAGAAAATTAGGGATCGCTTGCACTCCAGGAATTTCTCCCTTACCAATTAGCTATTTTAATTGCTTCATCAACTTTGCTGTATGGTACAAGATGTGGGCTTCGTTTGGATTCAGGATCCTATAGAAGAAAGTTTTGAAACTATGTATACTATAACATACTGCAGTAAGTGAATGCGGCATTATTTTAGCGGTTTTAGTTTTCACCTCGTTCAGAGCATAGGTCCATCCCTCTGAAACCCTTTCCTTAGCCCAAATGTTATGAGTATTTTCCGCTAACTGATCCACTAATTCCTCTAATTTCTGATTCAAGGTTATGGCACTCAGGTCCAAAGGGGCCGGCTTATACCCATTTGGTTGCATGAACGGGTCGTTGGGTAATCTGACGCTTCGTATTCTCGAGGGTGGCTTATCCAATGAAATATGGTAGCCGAGGGCCACGATAGTCCTAAGTACATCAGACGCTCTTTGAAGCTCAGGACTCGAGAAATATCTGATGTCGACCTCTCAAAAATAAGCTCAGCTCTTACTTGAGTGTTTGTTGAGCCAATTGGATGTCATATCTCTTTTCGGCAATCGGAAGGCGCTCAAATGGAGTAAGGCAAGGATGAATCAGATCGTAGTCATCCCTATATTCCCCATACATCCACCCTGCTTCAATCTTATTTACTGCCCACATCTCATGGATGTTTTCAGCTAGCTTATCCCGGACGGTTTCTACGTATGATGGAAGCGTCACCTAAAATTTTTTGTTATTTTAGCACTGTGAGGGAAGAGGGCTGGAAATATTCCTGTATTCTCACATGTGAGGTCTCGATCGGCTTAGGAACAAAGGCAACATCGTCCTCGACAAATAGAGGCCCAGAGAGAACACCCTTTGCCAAATCACCAAAGAAAAAGCAAGGGTCGAGACAGAGTGACTGCACTGGCTGGAGACATTCAACAAGCGGAGAGTGATGATCCGGTGGTGGAAATCGAAGTTTTCCTTGATCTCCGCCAAACAAAAATCGACAGCTAGAAAAAATGATTGAATTCCTGGAGACCTCATTACTTATTGAAAGTAGTAGTTTTACGTTTGAGCATGTGCAAATATTTACACAGTTCAGGCTTCGTACACGCGTAAGTGACATAATAGCATGGAATAACAAAGAAAAAAAAGTTCTTGAAAAGAATATTATAAACGTACCTGACTTTGGCAGAAGCGCTCACGACGGGGAAGAACATTCCGTCCAAATTAAAGTTCTTAAAGACCCCACGGATTTTCTCACCATTAAAATAAAAATTGATGACTGGGACGGATAAGTCAAGGGCACATCCAATGATGTCTCCTTTACGTATGAACGGCTCTGTCGAACCCGGGACCACGCAAGTACTCCTACCACCTAGACCTCGGTAACATTAGGCCAGCACCAAAATATTTTTTCAAATGTTTGCTTTCCACTTACCTGTCCATAAATAGGCCCCATCGAATCCGTACGAGTAGAGGTCATCTCCTACTCCATTCCCTCCCCATTTTTCACCCCCTCCAGGATATGGTATATATCTGGTGAAACAAAGATTAAAATCGCAAAAATGCTAAGCCAGCGAAACAGGATTAAAGGTTACCCTGAAGTGTTTGCCCATCCAATGCGCAGGTGCGGGAGCATGTGAGTTGCTTGTTCTATGTGATCTAGTGTCACCTCGAAATACCACTTCTGATACACGACAGACCCATCAACTTTCCCGACGAAAATATTAGGG
This sequence comes from Brachystomella parvula, assembly GCA_019776545.1. Taxonomy (NCBI): domain Eukaryota; kingdom Metazoa; phylum Arthropoda; class Collembola; order Poduromorpha; family Brachystomellidae; genus Brachystomella; species Brachystomella parvula. The sequence continues at coordinate 22,554 of JABASM010000087.1, forward strand.
CGGGTACTGGGGAGAAATAAAATATATTTTACGGAAGATGAAGAGCTAGGAGCAGGGAAAGGTCGCTTTCTCTTTCTCATTAGGTTCATGAAAATAAAATCTCCCCACTCAAAAGCTTACCTTCCAACATGATCTACGAGGAGCGTGTGAAGCAAAAGATTCTTTCCTGGCAGTAAGGAGTCGCAAATATTATTTTGAGATGAACGCACAGCGACCCCGTTTCCCACGCACAGTGAACAAAGAACGTCTAGTACTTTGGGGTCACGTCCATGCTTCTCAAGCAAAGAAATGATAACCTTGATATGCTCTTCCTATTTAATTGAAGAAATCCATTAATTTTTTTGGTCTGCTCAAGTTTTACGGAAATTCATTTCTCAGTTACCCTCATCATGTTCAGAGCCTCAGGGCTGTCAATTAAAACACAATGGAGTACGTCTAGCATTCCCATGGTTGAGGAGATCTGGAATAAGAGAGTCGATTTAGAGGAGTAAGATAAAAGGTGTGTATTAACCTTACCTTTTTCTGTTTGCTTTCTCCTGCGGCACTTCCTGATCCACCACCTTCTCCGGATGCTTGAGATCCAAGTCTGCCAAATAGCCAATTTAGCCTACTTGCGTTTGCAAATTGAGCGCAATTCGTGTGATTCCCTTTGATAATGGCGGCTAAATGAGGGGATCAATAGTGTAACGAATTTTCATGAGGATCAAACCCTGAATAAACGTATATTTACCCAATAATTGATATAAATATCCGGAAATGACATCCCAGTTCTGGCCTGCCTCCTCTGTTGCAATAGCTACAATAAATCCTTGAGACGTGATCACGGTGATATTGTCGATAGCATCTAGAATAAGATTTAGGATTCCTTCCTCTTGAAATAAATCTTGTCGATTTCGAAGGGCACGGAGTTTATTTTGTTTCTCTTCATGTTCTAAAACAAGGAAAATTAACCTGAAAATCTTCAGAAATATTTCTAAAGAATTCTTCTGAATCTTACCGATTTCTTCCTCAGGTTGAGCAAAGTAATTAATGAGGTCCTCCAGGCACATCACCATTTCCCCAAGATTTACAGATTTAAAAAAGAGTTCTGTTTTCCGTGTCATTTGCAGTGCTCGAAGGCCTCTATAGCCAAACATCCAGGTAAGGATTACATTAGTTGCAAATCGCATTTGAGGTTAGGCGTTACCGTATTTCCTCAAATATAGCGCGCTCGCTACATTAGGGTCTCTGAATTTTTTTGAGAAAATCTGCACTTCGCGTTATACACAAGAGGTGCGCGCTATAGAAATTCTAACATTTCAAATTCTAACGTAGCTCCACAATTTATTTTACAAAACTGCAATAGTATACAGAGGTCATCAATAATAATGAGGCCGAGTTAATTTCTAAGTAGTAATCCAGGTCTCGCTTTTCCAGCCCTCAAATTTATCCCCAATTGCAGGAGAAAGCACTGCAGTTTTTGAGATTTTTTACGGCGCGTATATGAGGTGACCTAGCAGTTGCACGCTGTGAAGGCAGTAGGCGATTTAGGCGAGAGCGCGTATTCGAGGAAACACGGTAGCTCATCTGCGTGCAAGCCATGCTGAAAAGTGTAATCTGTATCCCTTGCACAAACAAAGCGATGCCGCTTGCATTTAACCCTTTTGTAATGCTACATTATTCATTAGCATCACTACTAAGTAAGCGCACGCTATCCCGGATTTCCCAAGGCGTTGCTTATAGCTCATTTTCACCTGAGAAGGAGAACCACCCTGCAGTAGCACACATCAACTTTCACCGGAGTATGAAAGTAAAAGGAAAGTATTCTACCATTATGTAGGAAAAGGAATGAAAGCCTTACTTGATAAAGCGGGTGAAAAGTGAAGAGCACTTTCGAATTACTCTGGCAGTTCGAGATTCCTCTTCTTGGCTCCGACTGAATTCAAGCCCATCATCCATTTTCCCTTCCTCATGAAGTATAGCCTGCTTTTCTTCCACTTTTCCTACCCCTTTCTTCTTCGTCTCGTAAGTTTTGTAGGAGAGCCAGAGTCCACTCTCTGTATGCTGCACGATGACTGTAGTATCTCCAAATTTAATTACAGGTGTTCCAATTACTTCTAAATCCTTGTCTTCTAGTACTATTTTCTGATCGTCCTTCTCTTGTCGAAGGCAAAATGAGGTGGAGGAAAGCGTGGCGTCGTTCCTGTGAGAAAAAAAAGTAAAGTTTCAGGGAAAGAATCCTAATTGACTGAAGCTTTCAGTACCGATGCTGTAAAATTAGCTCATTGTTCTCATTGACGCCCAAGTATCTCCCAGTCGTGATATGCTTAATTCTCATTGGGTGAAGCCAATTGACGAATCCGCCAGACCATTTCGTTCTTGCCAGTTCTAACCTCCATAGGGATCTTGCCTGGCTAACCACGTTTCCACCTTCGTAGATGACCATACTGAAAAGATAATAATTCCATGAAGTTTTTAAATGTTGATCACGCCACGGATAAGCTGCTGTACTTGTGTTCTGGGTCTTCATTCCAGGTGGGTGGAACGGTAAGACATTCATCACCACCGTGAAAAAATCGAAGAACCTCACCACCAAAGACGTAGCCTAGGGGGGTCAATAGAGCATTTTAGCAATCGATTCATATCATGCCTCAACTGGTTATTCAAATGGTTATTATTGGATTATTCAAATGAGCCTTGAATACTTGTCTTACCAACATATTTCATTCGGCTTAGCCCAGTACCATAAGGCTGAACCGACCAATGAGTTACATGGAAGGACGCATTCACAACGGACTGCTCATGTTCCTTAGCAGTGTGCTAGAATTTTTTTAAAAGAAAAATAAAAAGAGCCTGAGGATTCCGAGATTTTATTTTACCAAATATCGTTCAGTGGCAACAGAAACAAGGATTAAATCATCTCCTACTCGGATTTTCTCACCCTCAGATCTCTGCTTGGAAGCCGGATGTACCGTCCACCAACTATCCTCATCTGGAAATCAGTGGGGATGTCAACAGAAATATTTGGGAAGGGAAGAAAAATCATACAATTACCTTGAGAGTGCTCTTGAAGACCGACATCAAAGGCGAGCTTGTCGTTGGACGAACTGGTGGAAAGGCAAGCCAAATACTAAAAGCAATAATAATAATAAGAAAAAGAAATTGAATGATTGTGTCAGAAAATGCGAAGAAAGCAGCTAGCAAATTACCATTCCACTGTTATTGTGTCTCAGGAGAATTGCATTTCCATAAAGTAGAGTGCGATGACCAGAGCCTGTGCCTTTTCCCTGAAAAAAAATATTTAGCTTTCGTTTAAGAATAAAGTCCAAGAAGCACAAAATCAAGAAAATTAATTAATTGGCTTTCAAAGAAATGAAAAGGATATTGAAATCAACTTAAAAGCGTTCGAGGTACTGTATAAAGATTCTTGCTGCCACTCTCTTTAATTTAATTTACCCTAATTTTTTTTTTTCAAAAATATCCTTGGAATTACTACAAGTTTAAAATCGAATATTCGTTTGCTTGGGAGAAAGTCAGAATTTTTTTCTTACCGATTCAGATCCAGCAGCAGTGACAAGTTCTTGCAGGGCTCTAACAGAAAGAGCTTGCTCGATGACAAAGACGCATTGACTCAGGTCCGGTGGATTATTCTATGAATAAAATTCACATTTTTTAAGGATAGTAATTTCCTAGAGTTTACTCTTCTCCAGCATGCTGATTTCAATTTTAAATTCTAATGACCAAGTAAATGAAAGTCCAGAGAGAACTGGGTCAGTCTAGCCTCTAGGATAGGGAGCGGAAAACTTTCAGAAATGAATTCCATTTTCAATTTTTTTCTAGAATAGCAAGGAATGTAGGCAACCCGTTGGAGCGTTTTGTGTTTAAAAAAGATTTTAGCAAAGATTTCTTTCATTGAGGGGTGAGTTCGGCATGGACCAAGAATAAACTAAAGGACTGGGGAGAAAAGCCGTAGACTAACCTTATCAGCGATATTTTCCAGGAAGCAGTGCCGATTCCCAAATCCTTCAGCAGCAAGACAGACCCTCTCGCCAGTGGCAGTACAGGAGAGACAAACGTTGTCTTCCTACAATAAGGAAATCCACCCGTCAGTTTCAATTCCAGCAAGGAAAATATCACGGAACTAATTTCATATCAACCGAAGCACTATGGTTGGCTTCACTTCAGTGAAAGTTTACTCGACTCAATAGCAGGGTGAAAGTTTTTAAGACAATTTACTTTCCAAGCTCTCGCCTCTTCTCCTTTATTTGGAGTTGGAAAGAAAGCTAATCGGAAAATAAAGTTCTCAATCAGCTCCCTAGGTTGGAAAAACTTGAAGCAAAAATTGATTTAACAATTTTAAGGCAGACTATCCAGGCAAGAATACTCATTAATCTGCAAAGGAAAATCTTACCGTGCGAAGAAATGAGACATCATCTTGCTCTGAACTTCCTTCAGTATCCGCCATGTCTGCTTTGCCGGCGGTCCAGCCGCTTACTTAACTGGAGTCAATTCTAAAAATTAATTTCTGAGTGCTTGTTCTGGAGAAAGCATTTTCCAAGTGATGCGTTCCTTCCAATTTCCTTTTCTTAAGCTTTTCTATTTACATAACAAAATTTATTCGGTAGCTTCAGACTTCCTCTTTACAGATTTTCCTGACTAATGTAGGTGATCAGAACTGAGGAGGTAATTTAAAAATAGATTTGCAAAGAAAATGTTAAGACCAATAGGTAACTCTCACAGACTCTCAAGCTTTCTTGTCAGACACTTTCACCAAACTGATGTTAGTGATGACGATTCCCGGTTGGATGCCTTCTTGTGCTCATACTACCCGAGCATTTCTCTTCAGTAAGCCTTGAGTGGGGCATCTCCAGAATAGTTGCGCCTGTCCGAGGCTTTGCCAAAAATTCCTTTTCAGAAAAGATGCTTCATCTTCTTAAGATTCTGGGATTCGCAGCTAAAACCTAGTAACACAAGAATAGCTAAAAATGTGAGCGGAATGATGATATTCTTACGACCGCTTTTCCCTGACTCTATATGACACTGCTCATACCCTCGGTACTGGGAAGAGTTTCTTCAACCAAGGAAAGTTCGAATATGAAATCCTTTATTAACTTTTTGTAAATTTTTCTTATATTCTTGACAAGACAATGAGAACCGAATGTTTACAAAATCAATTGTAGTATTCCTGATGTTAGTAATCTTGGTTTTTTAAGAGAAAAAAAAAAGCCATACATTCCTTACCAAATTGTTTTCACGCCATACTTTCAGATGATTTTTTCTCAAATATTTTTTAAAGTTAAACTATAGTATCTTACTCTCTCATCAAGAATCAGTACAAGTGTGTGTGGTTGTCGGTCATTCTTCAATAGATTTTAGCCAAGCTAGCATTACTTAAGGTAAATATTATTGTGGACATACAACACGCACGCATGACAGTAAGATTATTATTATGACCGGCTCCTCTCACTTCAGTTACGATCGTTTTCTCGTAATTTCTGTTCCACGAATTCGTAAGAACATTCCGTCAAATCCGTGGACTGCAAGACAATAACAATTTGAAATTAGGTTTCTGCACTGTTGCCCAGCTACAAATCTTTTGATTTCAATTTTACCTGAATGTATCGGCTGACTCCGATCAGGACTTTCTTCAGTGCCTCGAAACTGGAAGCGTACACCATCCTGCTTCGGATTTTAGCATTTTCAGGACACCAATTCATGAGGAACAACTTCTGCTTCTTTGTAGCCTGGAAATTAACAAATATAAAGTTAACTATAAATCAAAATTGGCGGATTTCAAACTTTTAACAAATGGATGTATACAGCTAGAATCGTAAATGCTCAGCGTTTATAGCTAACAGGAAGAAGAAGCGTATGAAAAAATCCTGAGGCTTTACCTCAGTCGTCCCTTGACACTGATGAGTATACTCCAAGTCAAAGAGTCCATAACGACACTCATTTTCATCTTTGTGAAGGTCGGCTAAAAAGTCATTATATGTTGCATTACGATCTCCTAAAATCAAGAAACACACCAATCAAATTTAAAATATACATTTTTCAACCAAAGCGCATAAGAAGGATTTTTACTGACCTTTCTTCTCAATCCCAATTTCCTTTTCATCACGTACTGCAAAAATGGCATATCGGTACTTCTTATCCTTCTTGATCTCGTCGTAGAGCTTTTTGCATTCATCGCTTACTTTGACACCCGAGGACTAAAAAATAATAAAGAAATCGCTAGTTAGTTATGGAAAATATCCTCGATTAATGAGTGTTAACAAAACTCAACACTGCTCTAACCATTATAAGTCAGCAAAGTAATTTCCCTTTTGTCGCACCAATAAGTCTTTTCTGTAATCTGGCTTGGTTTGTGCAGCAGGAACTAACTTAATCGTGGCTATGGCTATGAACTTTATGATCGTCGAGTAGAGTCAGTTTTAATTTTTGTATCAAGAACAAATTTTTAGATAAGCAAATAAAATGATTATATCCTTGTTTCCATGATTAGGAATAAGGCCTACTCTATCACACCTCTTACCGATTCTCCAAATTTGGTAGGTATTTAACCTGACAATGATGTGACGACCGGCTTCGTCACCTGGGATCGGGAATAGCAAAGTCATCCCTCCCAATTTATGACGCACTGTGATATCGGATTCGGAACAGTGTGAATGAAAATCAAAGGACGTAATGAACTGCAGCATATCGTACAAAATACAAAGGTAATTCACCTTCATAATCTACCACTAATTACTAATTGATCCATAAGGCATGCATCATTTCATGGAATGATTATTCTAGGGTTTCTAACTTGAGTTTAACACTTTGGCTTTCCTTTAGTTTCCTGTAATTTATGTTTACTTCATTGTATCATTTCCAAACCCTTCCCCGTAACGCCTCGCTACAAAGAATAAGTGAGGCAAGGAATAGTAACTGACTGTGCAACCGGATTCTATACCTCAAAGACGGAAGTCTAAAAATTCCACTAATACTCTAGGAACGTACAAAGTAAGGAAAATTGAGCACGTTACAATGAAGGAAACAATTCTTTGGTTTCCCATTCAAAAAATTTCCAAAAAAAAACAATGATGCGTGGAACACTAATTGAATTAATTAATTGAGAATGCATGATCAGATTCTTAGGAGAAAACATGAGTCAAAGATTTTAAAACCCTACTCCATTGTAAAGTGAGCGGATGCTGTGCAGTGCATGACCGAAAGACTATCGCACACGTCACCTATCCAACCATCCCATGACATGAGTCAGCATAGTTATGAACCTTCTTAAATTCAAGGAATGCCAAAACCTATCATCACTTACTATTATTTAGTGACCAAAACAATCCAAGTGGCCCAAATACTTCAGAACCTCATCACCTTATGCCCCCCACATACATCTAATCACACTCTAAAGGCTACCTAAACTCTTGGATAAATCACATACCGCTTCAAATTCATCTTGTCGGTCTGCTGCGTAAAAACCTCGACGTAAACATCTAAGATGACGCTTCTGATCTCATTAAAAAATTGGTAGATTGCACTAAAAACTCATGGGATTTAAAAAAGTTTTTGTCGGAGGAGCTTGCACACGCTCTTTTTGTCCAAAAATTCTAATTTTAGCATCTTTCTACCCTTTTTAGTAGTCACTCCTTTAAATCCTATATCCGCTAGACTCCTCTTAATCGACCGAAAGTAACAGCTAAACTCTTCAACGGGGAACCAACTCAACTAGTCCCAGTCACTCTAATTCAGAGCAGATGAACAAAAAATTAGACTTACACTGCTACAGCTAAATACTAAATGAAGGGGTCACGGTCTTTCCAAAAAAGGGGTCCTGGGCCTTATTCCAAACTAGCAATATGAAGCTGGATTGGCTCCGATCTTCCTAATTGCTATCTCCGTGTCACACTCACAGGAATCAACAATCAACTGCTACTTACTTCAATCCATTTATGTTGATCTGATCCTTTCCTTACGAAAATCTACTTCATACATCCACTTTCTGACATGGCGTACCACTTGGCCCGCCTCTCGACTATCCTACTGCCTATCATTAAGTACTAACTGTCCTTGCCCATGGCTAGGTCCCTTTGTCAACTGGAAAACGAAGTAAGGTAAGGATCTCACTTCGTTTTGCTGACTAAATTAAGAAAAGCCGACAATGGGTAGGAAATAACATATTTAGCTAGCTGCGTACGAGATGTCTATCCGATCCTTAGTCGTGAAGCGTAGCTTCTGCCCTTGGAAAGCATTTACAAAACGAAATATGACATGTCACTACGTCTGCCTGAGTCAACTGGTCATGACGTCAGAAAGCCGAAGGGCCATCCTTGGTGTCACGCAGTAAAGGAATAACGGGAAGTGGGCGCGTCATCAGAATCGAGACTCAGAGGACATTAACCTCGTCAAGGATTAGGGACGGTATACCTGACACCGTGAGTAGTGTCAGTCCATGTCAGTCTATTGCTAACATTAATGATTTGACAATTAACTTACCATAGTTGAACTTGAAGAGAACAATCAACCCTAAATTATTAACCTGAGAACCAATGGCAGCAGAAACACACATGCGGCAAGTTCTCAACTCGACAGAAGGAAGGAAGACTGTGCGGACAAAACTCCCATAGCGAAGGAGAAAAAAGTGAAAGAGGCTTGGTGTGTGTATGCCTAGGATATAGACTAGGGGATATGCCTTCAAAAATTCAGCAACCAACCCCTCCTACCCCCTCTACATGGCTCATCCATTTATGTCCATGACTCATCAGACGCCGGAGTCTCGGATTGGCCAACAAACCGGCAACCAGAAACTTCATGAGAAACTTCAAAGAAAAACCCCGGCTCCAGCTTTTATGAAATTCCAGCCTCGAAGATTTTGAATTCCAACTGCAGTACCAGACCAGCGACTGGAGTAGCCGGAATCGGAAGGCGACAATTAAGAACTGATATGGAGGTCAACGCTGCGCTGCGACTGCCTTCTATTGTCAAGGACTCCGCTTAGAATTCATGAATTTCAGAATCCGCGCCTTTTCCATGACGCTGAAGCAGTGAACGATGACTGAAATTCTGAAGGAATTAGCGATTGATGTTAAATACTTCCTTCTCCCATTTATATCTTCGAGTTTGAGACATGTCTTGTCTTAAATACTTACTTTTGGGGAACTTAAAAAAGATGCCGGTCCTTAAGTCATTCTGTCAAAACGTAGTCTGCTACTGAAATCATTCCAGGTCTGGAGGCAGTAATTCCTGAGACTTAAGGCTGGAGCTTGGAAGTGATTGAGGCTGATGATGGTGCAAGTTTTATTGCGATAAAAGGACAAACAGCCTCAGTGCACGAAAACAGGCCTCTGCTTAAAACGAATACAAAACATTGTGAACGGAAAGCTTAAATTCTGTAGGTCATTAATAAATTAACAGATTTCAAAGAATCATATTAGCCCTCTTTTCCTCTTGTAATCTTCCAGGTTTAAAGACCGCTTGGGTGCAGGTTCACGAATTTGTGGTACAGTGGGCCGGGCAACAATGGGTAGATTTGCTATTACAAGAATTAGGAGTCCAGATTAGATTTGCAATCTTTTTTCAATACAAGTGAGGTTCCTTACGGGGTAGTTTAGCGTCCAGTTCGAGCTGAATATCGAAGTCATGGGCAGAGAATAAGTCACAGGTGCTGAGTGAGGATTTCCCATCCACGATATCAACCAAGGTGTTGAGGTTAATATTTTCCAGGTTCAAGGGAATCAGTTTCTATAAAAGTAAATGGATTGACTTAAGCTTACGGCGTGTATGTAATGACGCGCTAGCGTTTAAATTCTTACTTGTTTCTCAAGAATACCGTCCGCATCTCCGGTTGATTTATCTCCATCGCCACCTTCAGCGTCATTTTCGTCAGGAAGAGGTCGAAGTAAATCTTCATTCTTAATGTCTTCATGCCCACCAATATCAATGAGGGTAACGTCAGTCTCTACGACGACAGTGGTGCTCAATGAGGTGTCGGGAGTGCCAGGGGAAATCTGCCCAGGGGTTGAAAGACCAGCAGGAACTGCCAAGCGATTAACAACCATTGGCATCGGCTTCGTGTTCCGTCGCGTAAATGGGTCTTCAACCTTCAGTCCTTTACTGGCTTTGATCTCTTCCTACAAAAGGCAAAAAAAGGTAGAAATGCGCCCCGTATATTTTAATACACTTGAAATTCACCATAATTGCTTTCTCAGCTTGTTCCACATTCTTCTTTCGATTTCGCTCGTTGATATAACTAATACTTTGGATACTCTGTGACCTAGCCTTGTCCAGCTCCTTCGCACGCTCATCCAGTTCGGCTATTTCGCGAGCGATTTCTTCAACCCGTGCATCATCACCTCTGGAAAACAGAAACGGATATACAAAATTGAACTTCCGAAACCAAAATCTGCTTCAGAAAAGAGACCTTTGCTGTGCCGTTTCCCGTTCTTTCATCAGTTGAGTCTTCCTTACGGCAAAGTTCACAGGAGATTGTTTAAACTTCTGCTTCTCTTGGATAATCTGGTTTGACATATATCGATTTCAGCATCGTGTCAAACTTGGCTGAGCTACTCAAAAACTTACGTGCTCAACGTCTGAATCTTTGAACTGGTAATTAGCTGCGTTCTGCAGCTCTTTCTCTTTCCTAATCACATCGTCCATTGTTGGCAAACTAATGTCACAGTTCTCTGTAGCTGTTTTCCACTTAACAAATTCATCCTCAGCGAAGGGTTGAGAGCTGATGAACTCCAACCGAAAAGGACGTTCATCCGATCCATGTCGGAGCTTGAATCCTTTGTTTGTACGAGTAGAACCTAAACTGTAAACTTTAGCTGTCTCAACGACGTCTACCACTTCTGCGATCTGAATAAAAAAAATGAAATTTGCATTAGGCAACAAAAAATTATTTTTAACAATTTACCCTGTAGACTGCTCTCTGCTGTTTCGGGTTTGTTCCGATTCCGAGACGAACAAACATTCCTTTGGCTAATTTGTCAAAGAATGGGTAATGAACCCATTGTTCAATCCTAAGTCTAGAGAGGCGGAGCCGTTGTAGCTCCTCACAAGTTTGGATGTATACTGGTTTCCTTCTGTCAGAATAATAAAAACAGATTTCAGCATAACAGTTTAGCGGTTGGATGATTTCAGGCTTACCGATGATCTGGTTCGGAATCGGAATCGCTTGAAGAGCTACTGTCATCTCGTTCCTTCTTTATTTTAACACTACTACTTCCCGCCTGCCATTCCGGCTCAGAGCCACTGTCATCGGAGTAAATATCAGATGCTTTCAGTTTCTTCTTCATGGACCTTTCCGTAATCGTAGATGAAACGTCGTCTTTGTCATCGTCCAGAATTCGAGCTTCACGTCGTTTCTCTTCCTCAATTCTAGCTTTCTCCTTCTCCTCCTCCCGTTCCTTTTTAGCTTCTCTCTTGGCCTTGAGTAAATCCATTGCTTGGCTCTTCTTGTCCACTTTACCCTCCACCGTTTTTTTCCGCTCTTTGCTTCGTTCCTTTGCATCCATCTTGAACTGCCCTGATGCTAGGCCCTCTGCCTTCCTTTGTCTGGGATAAAAAGAACATAAGCCGTTAGCAAACTCAACATCAACAATCAATCTTAACAACTGCAATTGGCTTTTCTTACTTCCGAAGTTCCTTCTTTTTGGCCTGTCGTAATTTCTTCTCAATATCATATCTAGTCTTCATACTCTCCCGTTGTTCGACCCGTTTGAAAATCTCTTGTTCTCTCTCTTTCTCTGTCATTGCATTCAACCTCTGCTTATCTTCTTCGTCCCCCATCAGATTATCATCATAACCATCGTCAAACTCCGATCCTGAGCTCTCATCTTCGGAGGAAGATACCTCTCCTTCCTCAAGGTCAGAAGCAGCCTTCTTGATTGGTGAGTCAGCTGTAGTTGAAGTCGGAACGGGGAAGTCGTCGTCGTCTGACTTATCCTCATCTTCATCTTCTGAGCCACTGCCTAGAAAACTAGAGGATGCTTTCCTCATCGACTTCTTCTTCTTTGGCTTCTTATTCTTCGCTTTTGATGCCCAGTCAGAGTCAGAGCCTGAGGATGCAGAGCCTTTTCTGGCCATGCTCGTTGCAGCTGCTTTCTTTTTCTTCGACAGTGATAACATTTCCTAAATACATTCCACGAAATATATATTGCTCTGCTTTTGTAATCTTCCGTTATGTTCACTTACCTTATCAAGGTCGGAGCCTGACCCAGAACCATCCGAGTCGTCGCTGTCGAATGCATTGTTCTTCCTCTTGATTCCTCCAGTTCCAACCATTTTATCAGTTTTCTGGATATTCAGGAATTGAAAAGAAGTGATCGACAAAGATACCTAGAAGTGGAAAAAGAGGTAAGTTAGGATAAAAATAACAATTCCATTGCCCAACCCAACCGGAGTCAAAGATAATAGTGAATCGATAGGCTTTCCTGACCCAAATCCCAGTGACAGACAAAATTTTTGGGATGAGCAAGCGGTTAAATTACTACACAGCCGGTACTCCTACCTTTTATTTCATCAGCGGATGGCACAGTCGAGGTTGCTGACCTTGTAGTAGGGTTCCGCTTATCTTGAGATTTGCCGAGAGGAGACGTAAACTAAGGAGCAAGTCCTTGTAACCGATTGATTTTGGATTCCAGGTGGACTTACGCGCAGTGACGGTTTGTTTTAAAAACAATCTGCGAATTTAAACAGAATTATTGAAAATGACTGGATACGGAATAACAACAATTGACAGAAACTGGAAAGCGAAGACCGTGGAACGGCAGGCAGACCAGACACAAAAATGAAAATGACACTTTCTGTTTGGCTTGACAGGAAGATTATGATCCAGAATTGCTCTGCCCTCTTCCAAAGCTGGGCAATTTCTGAGCGGCCCATCATCGCCAAAATTAACGAAGACGACGGGCCGAACCATCGTAAATCATCAGCTCATCATCTAGCAAGCACAAACTATCGTGGCAGTTAGATTGTCGAATTGCAAATCCGAGAGAATCCTGGGTAAAAGTATCGGGGCTGGAAATTCCGAGGCTTTGAGGAAACGCCAAGCTGAAACTGACTTGAGAAATATAGACCACCGGCCCGGAGGAGTCTACTATGCATTGGAATGCTGATTCCTGGTTGGCTTTAGCCAGCCCCGGATGGTAATAAAGATGTTAAGATACCTGCGTTTTTATTTCGGATTACAATGATTTTTTACTCAAAGCCTTCTTGATAATTTAGTTAAGATCAGAGGTACCAAAAAATTGATTTTTGTAGTAGTACGTGGTATTACGGTGCGTGCAATTGAATAACTCGAGTACCATTTGACCAGGTTTCCTCGTTGTTTGGGACGAATTCCTATCATAGATAACGCTGATTGAGCGGTCACTTGAATGTAGATTTCAAAGACACTGAATTGCATGGGCCGCATTAGCCCATTAAGTTTCAAGATTTTCTTGAAACTTAAATGTTTCAGAATTCAAAGTTTCTTAAAGTTATTATTTAATTTTTTTTTCCCTAGTAACAGAAGTATAGATTTTTATTTCACTTTCACAAACACCAGGGATAAAGAATTATAAGTAAAAGATTTCAGCCAGGTCACGGCCTGCTGGTAGTGTTCCCAGAATTGATGCAGCATTTCCCCTCTGCACAGCTATCCCCAAACGTTGAAAAAGGAACTTTCTCAAGATCTTAATGCTTACTTCAACATTTCTTACTTTCTTCAAAATTTCAGAAGTTTCAAATTTCTTTTGGCCGGCTAGTCGAAATCATCGAAGGGTGAAAACGGTGGAAAGGTGAAAATGGCCGAAAAGTCAAAAAGGTGGAAAGGTCGAAATTGATGAAACGTCAAAATGATCGAAATGTCGAAAGGCCAAACTGGTTTAAAGATTTTGACTTTTCGACCCATCTACGT
>JABASM010000088.1:0-36385 GCA_019776545.1 Brachystomella parvula
TCTTTGCATACTATCCTAATGAAGCAACTTTTTTACTTTAACAGTTTTCGCTAAATTATCGGCAAAAACGACGCTGAAACTTATAATTGCTTTTAAGTGTTTTTCAAAACCTTCTTTTTTTTAGTCGAGAGTTTAAGTGAAACTGGGGCTAGTTTATCGCGCATGCCAACTTTATCCCATCCCTGAAACTTTGTGTGAGCGTTCCTGGCATTGCTTTGAACTGCTAGAAGTCAAGTTTGGTAAATGGATTAAACCCGGCAGTAAGTTGGTCTCCGAAGCTGGGAAGGTCACGGGAAAGCTTTTATTCCGACTTGCCCTTCACACCAAGCCTATAGGGCAAAAGATGAAACTCTCCGATTCGAACTTTAAAGTGACTAGGAACGCCTTGCTTAACAATTATGCTCGTTTAAAAATTTGCAGAGCATTAGTTGCCTGAGACAGCCATTGCTATCTTACTGAGGGAAAATCAGTTTAACTTTCATGAAAATCTTCCTTGTCCTGAGAGGTAAATAAGGTCATGTAAACTTGGAAAAACTTAGCGAAACTTCGCACAACAAATTAGTTGCAATTTCCGAAGTTGACGCAAAATTCTGCGAGGAAAATTTTGAAGTAAAGCGATTTTTGGCGACAATTCTTTACAAAGAAGTATCTGGAAAAGTGCTCCAAAGCCATTATGCCTTCCAGTGTCGTTTTCGCTGATAATTCAGCGAAAACTCATTTTTCGCAAGCGCGCTTTAAAGTTATCGCGCGGCAAAGTTTGTGCAAAATCCAAGTTGCACGCCTGTACATACATAGCATCAGTGAAGCATACGTTCCCTACAACTTTTTCAAACAAAATTGTTCGAAAGTCGCTTTCCTATGACCTTTACAGGTCAGCAAAAGTCAGTCAAAAGGAATTCCACGTGCGAAATTTGCCCTCCGAATTTCCAGAAAAATCAAAGGGGGGGGGGGATTCCTACAGCAAAGCTGGATGTCCTCGTCTAGCATTTTCGAAGAAGCTTTTTGATCCTGTACCAGCAGTATGTTTTCAGAATCAGGAGAGAAAGGCCTTTTTGATTCACGTACTATTGCTTTTTGGGATCACTGAGGTCAGCTGAATGACTTTTCATGACCCCTACTTATTAGGTATCCTAAGGGTCGAACGGAGGCGAATTCGGTTTATAATTCGGTTCCGGCAATTTCATAATTCTCTACAACCAAGTTGTTGACCAGTGTATACATCGGCTATACAGAAAAATTACCAACGGGTATTTTAATATTATTATGTTTTTTCTCCAGGTCATAATTTGTCGAATTTGGATTTATTTTTTATGCCGTTGGAACAGGTATTTGTAAGAATATTGATGGGTAGCCAAATGGATTCCCCTTCGCCCTTTCCTCTTTCGATGAAGGGACCTCTCCAAGCTTACGCTTCAAATTCCAAATAGCGACAGAGAGTGAGACGCGAGCCCGTTTCAAGGTCCGCTCTAATTGGTCAAGCATGAGGTAGCCATTGAGGAGGGTGGCCCTGACGACGACTAGAATCACTTCCTTCTCTCCTCCCCCTATCTCATCCCTCTTCTCCAGTTCCTGGAAATACATCCCAATCGCATCCAGTAGATTCCTTCCCTAGGCAAGAAGGCAAGATTCCATTCTCCGTTTCCAGTCTTTAATTGACTTAAAACTTCTAACCTGATTGCTCGATTTTTTTGAGGACGAAAACTCCCTATCGGCCAATCCAAGGATCCTCTCTGCCTCCTCCAGCAGCGTTTTCAGTATGTTCAGTTGACAGAGTGTGGTGAGCTGATCTAGGCTCATTTCCTCCTTCGATTTATGAAGAGTGAAGAAAAGGGCATGTGAAGTTGGTTCCCATCGAATGCCCACCATGTCCAAGGCCTCATTCCTGGCATAAGAATTTCCCTTTGCTTTCCAGGTCATTTCCAGGAGCATTTGGGGGTTTGCACTCCTGAGTAAACCGGGGGGTGGAGCGAGGGGAGGCGGAGTTTCTTCTCCGTATATTTTACTCACTTCATTGTCGACCTCTGCCTCAAGCTCAATGAGTCGAGGCTCAACTTTGCTTTGGAAACTCTGACGTTTCGACTGGGCGTGGTTGAGTAGGGTGCTGAGTGAGGTTGTCGCCTGTAGAAATGCCTTCCGTAGTTTCTCTCCCACTTTTCTTGATTTATTTCCATCACTCCTCAGGTTTACGTGTTGCGTGAGGACAGAGAGGACTTGGGCGAGTCCCTCAAGGTAACCAACGGGAGGGGGGCCAAGAGGGGATCCAGTAGTGTTAGAGACCCGAGGGGCTTGGATGAACTGGAGACCCCGAAAAATGTCCCCAAGCATTTCCTCAGAGAGTAAATTCAGGAGTTCCCCCAGTATTTCCACCATTCTCTCACGGCGGGTTTTCGGAAGCTGGAGAATGGGCTTCGACACTCCCACTCCTGTGGGAGCTAGTCCTTCTTTTTCGAACCTAATTTTACTGAGTGTTTCTTGGACTGATTTTCCTGCTGAGTTAATTAAATCTTGACAAAGTAATTTCATTGGATCCTTGAAAGGGATTTCATAATTTCCAACGACAGAGTTTCTCAACTCCGTTTCCAGTTTGAGTTGGAGTGGATGGAGGGACTTTTTTGAAACTGCAGCTCGAACTGAGGTGAAAAGAGACTTGAAATCCTTAACGGTTGACTGAATGGCGGAGAAAACGGCGGCGTCTGCCGCATGCGTCGAAACGAGTTCCTTCAGGGCATGAGAAATGAGCAAATAGTCAATGGCTTTCAGTCCTTCAAGTTCTGATCGTTTAAGCCTCGGGAGTGTTGGACGTTTACCGTAGGCGAGACGCCGACTACCTTCGAGCACCGTCGTCACGTCCCTTAGGATGAAATCAAGCGTCGTCAGGGTTTGATAAAAAAATTCAATTTTCTTGTCATTTCCTAGCTGTGAGAACTTGGCCAACTGGAAAGGCTCGGAAGCTGATCAAGGAAGGTTCACAAGTGTTACACCCAGAATTCCGCCATGTTGACATGAATCATTCCGATTATTTGGATCCCGAAATTCATTCGCATTCTTCGCTTTTCCGAAGTCATGAACCCTCTTAGTTTTTAAGCGATTTCAGGAAATCCTTATGGGAGTTAACATGTAAAAACTGGGGTTTCTAAAACGAGGCATTGTTAAAGAAAATAAATTTTTTTGGACTAAAGAAAAAAATTTGGTCAGCAGAGTTACGAGATTCATCACCCAAAAACTTTTTCAAGTACCCAAAAAACTTAGGAAAGGAACCTCATAAAGACTTCAGGGATCGGGAAAAATTATGCATCTTGTCGGTATCATGGAATTTTGGGTGTAACTTTAAACTTTCCCTTGTGAATTTTCAGAACATAAAAAGAGAATGTCCGAAGGAGTGGACAAAAGACGGGACTCAGACTGGTTGGGATTCCGAGGGATTGGAGATCCTTGATGGAGTGACCAATGTGAAGCTGCCTCCTCCAGCACCTGCAAATCATACTTCCTCAGCCCCTGAGATAAGATACAGAAACAGAAATATGGATTGTCCTTACCGAATCCCAAGAATTTCCTACAAGTTTTTTGAACTCTGCTTTGATTCCATTGCTCCTGAGAAGGAGCTCTTGAATTTGCCATCGGAGTGATCGTCGGAATTTTCCCATTTTGGTTCCTAGCGCGTTGAGGCTGAGTATGAGTTTCCTCAGGGAGGCCGCAAACAAAGTCCATTCTCTTTCAATCCTACATTTTTCTTTCTCATTCTTTGGGTTTCTGATCATTAGGTCCAACTTCCCCCCAATTTGAGTCCAGAAGAAGAGTGGGGCCTCCGTCTGGGTTCCTCTGAGCTTCTGGAAGGCCCTTTGGAGTCTTTCTGAATTCCAGGAAATCGCCTCCGAGTAGATGATGGATTTTCTTATGAGGAGTTTGGCAGGGACAGAGGCATGGCTGAAGTCCGTCGGAAGGAGGAACTTGGTCAGACGGAGTGCTTCGGATATTACAGTCTCAACAATAGGCTCAGCGGCCTCAGCAAATCTACACCCAATACCACCCTTTTAGTCGAATAGTAACCTCAATATTACAAATCTTCTTTAATTACGTTGGAGCCGAAAAGGTTTCGGGAATGTGTTGTGCAGTAACAACAGTAGCCCTGCTTCTACGAATTTCTTCACTCTCGATCTTCTCAGTCTTTTTTGGAAAAATGATTTCTAGGTCCGTTGGGGATGAAAAGGCGACATTCGATGGCTTCGAACCAGTGTACTCCAATGAGCTCCCATCCCTCCAGTAATCCTTCGGAGAAACAAGGCGAAACGACTCCCCCGCTTCTTGACTTCAAAATTATAAAAGAAGGGTCAGGAAAATAATTATCTTTGGAAATTTAAAGTCGAGTAAGATTAAATGAATCCAGTAAATGAGTTGGGGGCGTATGTCACGGACAGTTTGGAAACATTGAGAACGTAAGAGCCAAACCCAAAAACAATTGCTTGCAAAAAAAATTTTCAAAAAAAGTGAAGTAGTTGTAGAGATCTGAGAGGAATACTTCCAAGTATTCGCAAAAGATTGGAAATGTATATCTCGGCTTCCCCAGCATGGATTTAGCTTGGGTTTTCGCTATTAGCATGTGCTCAACATGCCTGAAAGGGGGTTATTAGCGGTTATTACAAAATTAGCGATTCGTCTGGGTCAGCAGGGGTCATCAAAGGTCAAGTTTAGAAAACATGGAACCAGAGGGCAAAATAAGATCCCCCGATGGATTTCAATGGAACCTGGAAGGTAGCTAGCCAGACCAATACCCTTAACTTTAGCACGGAACTGAAGTGGGAAGTTGACCTTAGCTGGCCTTTGGGGGTCACTAAAGGTCAACCAGCTGACCTCACCGATCAGGTTGAGTGATACGTCAATCAATCGAAAGGGCTTGATGTCCTGATTCTAAAAATATACCATACTTGACCTTTTTAATGTACGACATGGCCACTAGAGGTCGCCAAACCTTACATTGAACAATAAATTACCTCTGGAGGCCGTGTTGTACATTAAAAAGGTCAAGTATGGTATATTTTTAGAATCAAGACATCAAGCCCTTACGATTGACGTATCATTCAATCTGATCGGTGAGGTCAGCTGGTTGACCTTTAGTGACCCCCAAAGGCCAGCTAAGGTCAACTTCCCACTTCAGTTCCGTGCTAAAGTTAAGGGTATAGGTCTGGGCTAGCTACCTTCCAGGTTCCATTGAAATCCATCGGGGGATCTTATTTTGCCCTCTGGTTCCATTTTTTCTCAACTTGACCCTTGGTGACCCCTGCTGACCCAGACGAATCGCTAATTTTACTTGAACCCCCTTTCAGGCATGTTGAGCGCATGCTAATAGCGAAAAATGATTCATTCCCCGACGGGGTGCCCCGTTTGCCTGCCAAATGTTTTGAATCCGCCATTTTCATTGCCTGAGTATAATGGAAGGACAAAAAGAATTTTACAATGAGGCTCATACAAAAATTTTGCTGGAATGTGTTCCCTATCGTGGCGAAAGATTTTAAGAATTCGGACTCTGGGAGTCCTACACAAGGATCAATTTCCGCCATGATGACCGTTTCTGTTCAACTTATTATCCGCATGCGCATGCTAGAAAGCAAAATTTGAGCAGAAGTCAAGGGCATGATTTCAAAACCTGGCCCTTGCATCTGGCCCTAGTCAAAAAAATTTTCGTACAACGAAAAACCATTTTTTTTCTCTATCGAAAAATGGCAGATTCACCAGGCATGTGTTTGACACGTAGAAATAAATTTTCGACTTCTGGAGAAAAAGTTTTGTAGGGTGTAATTTTTTAGCCAAGAAAATAAAAATGGAGCAAATCGTAGAAAGGGAACAGAGTTTACCTTTGGACAAATGGGAAGATGGCAGACATCTCGGAATATCGGAATACAGTTGACAGTACCAAGTTCTAGGTATAATAACATTCCGGTTTCTTTAATTTGTTATCTTCAAAAATTAATAGTTATAAGTTACGGGTCTCCCTATGGGAATTATAATTTTTTTTTTCAATCAAATAGCATTTCCCTTGAATTTTAAAGTAATAGTAGTAAACTTAGGGTTATGAGTACTTCCTTTGAATAAGATTAGCTTCCTCGTTGGCTCCAAGTTGTCGGAGGAGGGTCACAATTTCTGTCAGTTGACTCACTGCTGAGAGTGACGAGAAGTCCATTGTCTCCTGGACAATTAGGAGGAGGGTCCTGATGAGATGCCGAATTCCATGGGGCGTTTCTTCCCTATTCAGCCATGTCATTGGAATGGCATTAACAACCTGTGTTCATTCAAGTCATCAATTCAGTTTGATTATGTTTTTGTTAGGTATTGAGGTAGATTATATCTTACTGCCTTCGTCCTTTCAATTATTTCGTTGTGGTCAGAGGTGAGTCGGATACCAGACACAATGTACCTGGCTAGAAGTTTGTCCAGTCCAAGTACTTCCAATGGCTTCTCACTCACAACATCCGTCCACATACAAATATTCTGTAGTAGTTTCACACTCCCGTAAAATTGTCTCGAGGAGAAAGAATTTGCTTCCTCACATTTCTGCAGTATACTGGAAAAAGAATTTTGAAGATTAAATGAATGCTCGTTCTGCTTTTGCTATTTTTTATTCCTTACTTTTTATCAAACATTGGTATGAAAACATCCCTGTCCGTAGCCACTTCCAGCTTCTGGAGAATGGCTTTGAGTAGACTGTGAATTTGCCTGCTGTTCATATTCAGAGCGTAGGTGGAGAAGATATGGTGGAGAAACGTAACGAGTCTTTTTGTCTGTTTGGTTGAGACTGGGTCATACCCAGCAGCAACAAGACCTAGGATTTTAGGGAAAATGAAATATTAAGATGTGAATTTAGGATTTGGAAGGAGATTGATGAAAAAGGCTGAGAAACTTACGTTCTAACCATGGGATCATAATTTTCTCAATGACAGTAGGGACAAGCTTAAAATCAGGGTCTTGAGCTAGTTTCTCAGGCGTCTCATATTTATCGAATGAAAATAAAAGAAGAGTCCTCATCCAATCGCTCTTAAAAATACTAATCTCGTCCTATTACAATTCAAAAGAAAAAAAAATTTTGAAGTGAGGCTAAAACTTAACTTCCAGGTGAGAGTGGTGGTCATTTACCTCAAGTGGATCCCAGGTCAGGAGATGGAGCCGAAGAAGCGGAGAAAGTATTTTTGGAAGTGACAGAGAAACAAAGGCTTCACGGTAGGCAAATGAATCCTTCTCCTTCCACTCTCTGAATCTCGAGAGAATTCCTTCAATTTGACAGTAATCATCTTCTACATCAGCTAAAAGTTGAGAACAGCCGCCTAAAATTCCGTCTAAACCAGAAAATAAAAATAAACGGAAAATTTAAAAAAAACTAATATATTTATATTTATAGTCTATTTAAAGATTGATTTTTGCAGCTGACCTTTGATATGATGGAACTTTTGTACCTCCATTTCCAACTCCTCGTCATCTGTGGAAAATCCTTCATGGTGTTGTTGAAGTGGGTTAAGATGTTCCCTTTCCTTTCGCCGTCTTGTCCTCCGTCCTTCTCTCTCTGCCCTTCTTCTTGACTTTTCCTCTGCTTCTGAAGAGGGGGGTGGTGGCTGCAGATTGGCTTCTCGTCGGATTGCTATGCTTGCTTCTTCATACTGATCATCCCTGTCCTGCCTCCGTCTCTTCATAAGGAACTCGGCATGTGCCTGGACGAGTCCGAGTAGCCGATTCTCAATTTCAATGACTCCTGGGACCTGGATAAAATAGAAAACTTTGCTAGGAGAGAAGGAGAGCTGGCGTAGGGAGCGACTAAATTCTGACTGTACCTACCTTGGAACGGAGGCAATCAATTAAATCAGTTACATAGGAATGTATACCTTGGTACAAGGTGAGTCGAGAGCTCAATCGCCCCTTTGACTCCTCACACTCTGCGAGTTCCACGAGTAAGAGGCCTTGCTCTGTTTCCAGTCGATTCAATTCCCCAGCATTTTGATCTTTTGTGAGTCGGACGTCTTCCAGCCTTAATTTACACATTCAATTAATTTGACTAACAACTAACAAACTATGCTTATGCCCGGGATCTATTTCAGCCATTTCAATCTAGTCTCGGGAACGTTTATTAGGGTCTAACATCTCGAATTCGGAGAATTTGCTTTTCTAAACGGCGAGAAATTCTGAACGTCACTCGAGTCCATTTTGACTTTTCAGAAGTTCCCCTTAACTTTGAATCCATTTGCAAAAATGCTTATGGCATTTAACACGTAAAAGTAGACGTGTTTAAGGCGGATCATAGTTGAATTTAAAAAAAACGGTTTTCTGAAAACCCCGAAAATGGTGTTTCCACACTGTCCATCACAAATCTCAAAATCCGAAGTGTTACACGTCCAAACGTCCCTCGTCAGTACGGAAGACAACAGAATATGCTCGAAGAGTGGCTTACCTCCGGCGTAGTTGCGAAAGGACACTGTCAACGCTTCTAAGCGTCTTCCCGCCCATCACATCCTCCATTCGTGATGGAGATGGGTGGAGATTGTAATATTCTTCCCTCGTTGCACGTAACTGCCTTTCCATTTGAGTCATGATCGAAGAATTGTGTTTCCAATTGTATCTGTAGAAGAAGGAAAAAAAGGGCAAATGGAATATTGACCTGGCCATGATATAATGCATACAAAACATACCATGAGCTCCGGCGCACCTTTCTTCATTTGCTGCCTCTCCCATTCGTCCATCTCTGGATCAAAATCACTCTCAACATCACCGTTTCCTGCAATCAGAAACAATAGAATATTAGTTGGGATTCTGGAATTAATGCTATTGGTAAATATCCTGTACGTTCGTCTTGTGCTGCATCAAATGCTTCTCGCCTCCGTTCCTTATCCAATATACTTGGGTCCACGGTGAAGTCAATTCTCTCCTCATCCTCATCCTCACTATGATCATTGTCGTCTTCTCTAACAAGTCGAGACTTCGTACTTTTGTACCTCACAGAGTCATCAACAGGAATAAACGGAGCCCCACCCCCAGTCTCTCGAGCCATTTGACGCTTCTTTCGAATTTCATGAATAAGGGTCGCATCTGGGATTTTCTCTTCTTCCAGCGTACGGCGTAGGACTTCAGAAACAGGATCAGCTGGATTACGACGACGGAATTTAATATGTGAATCGCCTTCCTCTTCACTTGATTCCATGTCTATGGCCTCTGCTTCTCTTCCACTAACAATACGCACAAAGTTCTTGACCTTTAGTATATCTTCTCCATCCTCTTCCCTCTCTTCGATGAGGGTAACTTCCTTCTTGACCTTTGTATCTTTTTTCTTTCGCTCCTTGATCAATCGACGGGAGACTGAGGACTTTTTCACTTTGAAAACTTCACCTTCGTCTTCTACTTCTTCACCAAAGCTAAGAAGCGTTGACTTCTTGACGACCGTTGTCTTGGATTCCATTACCTGGACATCCATATCATCATCTTCTTCGTCTCCACCCTCAGTGACGATGACACGGGGTCTCACTTGCTTCTTCTGACGCCGAAACATATTGTAGGGACTACGTCAGCCACCTGAAAAGCGCAAAGAGTAATTAACAATGAAAACTAAACTTATATGCTGGTTCAAAATCTAAAAATATTAATGTTGCATCCAGAAGCCATTTACGAGAGGAAGAGGAACATACCTTTATTGGAAGGACACTAAGATTAAGTGGGACGGCTAAACGAAGTCAATTGAACCACACTTCTTCTAGTAAGGTTGGTTTTGCAGAGTGAAAATAAATTGACGCAAAAAAATGAATTTTTATTTTTGGAATAAAAATAAAAATCATTTCATTTGCGAACTGACGGCGATTTTGAATTTCCCGCAATTTGCCGCTGACGGTGGGCAGCTCCAACGACGCTCCACTGCGCTCGCTCCTGTCTGTTGTGGTTCGGAAATGAGTTGACTTCAATTAATAATTACTTGTGAAGAATTTTATTAATTTTCTTGAGAGTTTGCATTTCAGGTGTTGATTAATTTACGTAGTCTTGAGTGCTTCAATGGTTTTGAGAATCCACTCTGTGGATCCACCCACTCTTGCCACCCTGTATTTCTCGATCCCACACTTTGGGTGGGACAAAGTCCCAGCTACCCCTCCTATCACCCACTCCTTCGTCTCTTCATTTTGACAGAGGATGGGTCCACCTGGAAAAACCTTAAGTCCACGGAGACAGTCCTTTCCTGCTAAGGAATTCTCTAGACAGAGTCCTGGACTGCTCATGTTGAATGCCCACGGGCCGGAGCAAAGCTCATTTCCGACTTCAAACATCCTTGTCTCAACTACTTCATCTGTTCAAAATGGAGAAAAATTTAGAATATCGTCGAATTTCGTATCAGGGTTTTTTTTCCTCGAACTTGAATCTCGAATGACTCGAATTTCTACCTTGAAATTCAAACTCGAGTTTCGAATAGCTGGGATTTAGACCTTCACATTCGATCACGAATTTCAACCTTAAAATTCGAATGTTTCTTTTAGCGTTGAAATTCGAAAGGAATTTCGACTATTTCGAATTCCAGTGTTTTTTTTGCTTGAACTCTAAGACAAATTTGAGGCATTCGAGGCATTCGACTTTCGAATTTGCCAAAGAGTGGTGCTCCCTCACCAATCTTTGTTCCATCCCAATCTAACGCAGTTTTTGAGGGGGGTTTGAGTCCATGGGAATATAGAAACATGGCCGTCGGATTCTTGAGGGAGACAGGCATGCCGTGCAAAATCCGAGAAAATCACTGGTGAGCCCATTTTGATCAACACCAAACCATCACCTAGTGGCGACTTGACCTGAATTGCAAGAAAAATTGTGAAAATCAGCTCAAAATCAAAATCCAATCAGAGTATCCTTACCATGCCCACGATTCGTCTTTCCTGCTGCCAAGGTGAAGTGGATCCCAGCCGAACCCTCCCGAAATGTACCCTAGATTTTTATTTCCCAAAAAATCAGAATTTAAAAAATTTGAATTTTTGAACGAGACGGTGAAGAGTGAAAAAGTGACTCACGTCCATTTTGCCTTTGTCTCATCTCCGAAGCAAGCAAGGGCTGTGAGCAGCCATTGGGATGTGATGAGCGTAGCATCACAAACATGTGCATCATTCTTCATTAGAACAGCGTGAAAAGGAAAATCGCCGTACCCGACGACTCCTCCAACCAATTTATCCAATCTGGATGGGCGCTGTCCGCACTCTGAAAATTTATTATTTCATTTCTCTCCATTTTATAGTTTTAGTTTCGTTTTGACGAATTTCTAACCAAGGTGATTGCATCCAACGTACAGAACTTGTTTGGATGGACAAATCCCAGCTGAGAATGAGACTTCGCTTGACATTCCTGGATCGTCGATCCTTACGTAGGTCGAATCTCCAACTGTGTCGAGTACAGGGCGAATGAATGACATTTTTCTAAATCCGAGTAGTTCACAGGCCGAGGTTCCAATATTTTGAAGAAGCCCTCCTTTGTCCTCTACTCTCCAGAAAGCACCGGCTGAACTATTACGCTCGACGCAGAGTTTCCCCAGCTTCCCTTGGTCATGGACGAATAAGTAGCCTTCGTTGAAGTACTGGTGGACGTAGGCTGCTGCCTCTGAGGAAGGAGCGATAGATAGACACGACTTCTCATCGCTTCCATTTGCACAGTCTCGTTTACCGTTACCTTCAAAAAATTATGAATTTCATCCCCCTAAATCGCACAAGAGCCAATAGGTCACCGGCAAAGGCGAACTACTATTCCATTTCAATAGCAATCCAAAAATTTTAATCTTTGAATTTTACGATTTTTAAAGGTTTTTACAATTTTGCGTGTAAAGATTTTTAGATTTCTGAGACGGATTTTTCGGATTTTTAATTTTTAGACTTTTGGATCTGATTTGAATTTTCAAGAATACTACTAGTAAACGCTTTTGAATTTACTGAATTTCTAAATGCGCACGCACAATTTCTTTTTTTCGAATTTGCACATGCGCAAATTATTTTGTGACAGGTATACTGAGAGAAGCGGACGGATGGACAGAAAGCCCTTGAAAAACGTACATCGCCTTGGCCGGTGAAATATGGAACATGGCGCATGGGGACTTAAATTTTTTTCTTACATTTTTTGTCTGGAGAAATGCAGTGTTTTCCAGCCCCACAATGAAAATGACCTGGTTTACAGTAGGGGCACTGAATTTCATCTCCAAAGTCTGGGCAGTCCATGAATCCGTCACAGACACGGTTACCCTGTCCAGATCTATAGAGACCCTCCACGCACCCAGGTTTCAGCAGACAGGAGCCAGGCCCCTTCCATGGAGATCCATCACAGTGAATCTGCGCTTTGAGTCGAGGAGGTAAGTAATTACCACAGTTTGAAAGGAATTCGAGGCAGTAGTCCAGACATGGGGGTGGCCCATTGCACCCCACTCCCCAACCACACAGGAAATGAGCTGCAAAGGGGTGACACCGGGAGGCAGACACAGAACTCAAACCACTCAGCAAATCCTGTGAGACTGAAGTCCTCTGTTGACTGAAGGAAGTTTCATTGAAGGAGAGGCAGTGGTGGATATTCATGGGCTGGCAGGAGGGGGGACTGGTGGGTGGGCTTGTACTGGGAGTATAAGTAGTAGTACTGCTAGGGAGAGAGGAAGCTGTGCTTCCCGGGGGTAAAAGGAAATTTTCTTCCTGTAATTTACTTGTTCGCTCTGTCGAAGGCAGGTAAAGGAATTCCATGTTGCGTTCTAGATCCGAAACAAGCAATCAAATTCCTCGAAAATATTAAGTGTAACTCCTCTTATAATTAGTCCTTGCCTTGTATTTCAATTGAGTCTTGGTCTAAGGTTACGCTGGTGGTTGGAAGAATTCCCTTGGCACTTTTAATCGCTTCAGCCAGTGTAATGAACAAATCTCCAGCATCCACTCGTATTCTATGGCTATCAACGTGGACGTTAAACTGAACAGTGAGGGGCCCACCTTCAACCCTCCAATAGAAAAAATCATTCATTGTCCATTTCTCCTATTCTCATTGGATTGGCCGTTCTATTATAGCTTACCCATCGAAAGCCAGGATTTCAGTGCCCAGGAAAGCATTGTTCAGTACGCTTTCACCGTAAATGGCATCCTGAAAATATTCAAATTAAAAATAAATTTAAAGCCCCTAGTAATTTCAGGTTTTCCTTGTCTGAAAATGCTTCCTAAAAAGACGGTATACCTTATTAGACTGGAAAATTTTTTCTCCAAGAATCGAAAATCGGGGTGTGATAAGGATTCCTACGGGGGAGACTGGAAAAATTTTTCTCCAAGAATCGAAAATCGGGGTGTGATAAGGATTCCTACGGGGGTGCCCCACTTGCCTCAAAAATGCCCCATTTTTCTTCGCTAAATGGGAGGGTTAAATAAGGCAGAGGACATAGGCGACTTTGCCTTTTACCAAAAATTTTTTCCCAATTTTCAGAATTTCAGGCTGAGGGGAAGCTTCAGAAGAAGTTTTATGCAAGATAAGGTCGCCAAATGCTTTAAGCGTGATACTTGTGAAAGATAACTGGAGGATTGAAAACATTTTAGAGGCAATGGGTGAACTGCGCTAGTAGGAATCGTTTTCAGAGGATTTTGTTTTGTCTTTTACTGTATACCATCTTTTAGGAGAATTTTCAGCAAAGGTAAAATCTCAAGATTTAAATTAAAAACAAACCCTAAGATTTAAAATTAAAAATCCAGTGGCTCTGTTTTTTATGAACCTCATTTTGATTCATTGGTATGGGTGACTTACGATGGCATTTTTGTACTTGGCAGCAGTTGCTTTAAAATGGGAGGAGGTGGGTAAACTGAGGGTGGGGGAAAATACTTCTCCTTCCTTGACGACGAATGAGCCTCTGTAGACTTGCTCCATGGCTGGAGACAAGCTGAGTAACTGGTCTAATATAAAAATTGAAAAAAAAAAATCACTACTTTTTAAAATTAATTTGGAGCAGAACCGCTTACATCCTAAATAAATTCCAGCTGCTGCTCCTATTCCAACACAGAGAAGAGCAATGCAGAGGCAAGCACACCATTTTCTCCCCAATCCAAACCGACCTTTGACGTGAATGTC
Organism: Brachystomella parvula; assembly: GCA_019776545.1. Classification (NCBI taxonomy): domain Eukaryota; kingdom Metazoa; phylum Arthropoda; class Collembola; order Poduromorpha; family Brachystomellidae; genus Brachystomella; species Brachystomella parvula. The sequence goes on from JABASM010000088.1 coordinate 14,065, forward strand.
AGAGGCTGAGGAAGCTGTAGAGCTGGAAGAGGATATTGGCGGAAAAATTCTTGTAGGAAATCCACCATACTAAAATAGTTGAAAAAACTAGGATTAATATTAAAATACAAAAAGAAAGTATAACGAATTATTTAAACAAACTGATTAACTTTGGTGCTCTTGACCCTGACTACGTAAACAGAAGCATTTTGAATTATGATTACCATTAATTTAATCAGCTACTATTATTTTTTTTGCTTGGTTCCATGGGTTTTGAGGGTAGTGGGAACTGGGTCTACGCATTGGACTGAGGAATTCATCATAAAATTATTCATTTTAACTTTAAACTAGAGCAAGTGTAATTTTTTCATGAGAAAGATTCACAGGAAGTTCTTCCTTCCTTAAAACAAAAAATTCAAGATTCTTCGAGAGTCTCCTTTGGATTTTTCATTCTTGGTAAGTTGACACGGTTTTTCACACTTCTCTGTTTATCCTTTTGATCCACTTGTGGAAGGAGGGGGTGGCCGGAAGGAATTCCTAACTACCCATTGTTGTCCCAGTTCCTCAAATAGGCTAAATCTCTCGGTTACATGTCGTCCCGGATTAATGAGGAAGTGGCGTCCTACACAGAATCCATCTCGGATTCTTTTTTGTAGGAATTATGTAAAAAAAATAAGTAGGAGAGTTACCCCTGTTTCCGAACTTAGGAATTTAATTTAGAAATTAACAAGGGAAGAATATTCAAGCAAGAAAGATCTTCATGATAAGCCGCAAAACGAAATCATCTTTGGTATCTTCTCTAAAATTCTTTCTTGTTAAGAGGTCCTTGCCTTTAGGTAGGCCTAGCTTTAGAAAGCTAAACAAATAAGTTGGGATTAGACGGATTAAAACTTACTGTTATGTCACCGTTCAAAAAAATTTAAGATTTTTTACATCCTTAACAATTATTTCGCGCAACTGAGTTGTTAAAAATCAGCTATGAATTCTGATCTTTTTGTTTATTTATTATTTTTATTTTTTTTCTAAAGAAAAGCTTTTTATTTAACAATTTTTTTTTTAAATTTTTTTATTTAAAAAAAAAATTATTTCCTGCTTTTCCTAAGAAATTTCTTAACCTGATTTGGAATTAATTTTGTTTTTGAACCAAAAAATAACTTTTTAAGCTTATCCTTATTTTTTAATTATTCATTATTTTTTAATTGATGCTTTATGAAAAATATTTTTTGCCCAATTTAATAAATTTTAATAAATTAGAATTTCTATTTTTAAGTTTGTAGAAAACAATTTTATTTTTGAAAGGACTTTCCAGTCTCCACCATCCCGAAATCATTCATAAACCCAAAGTTAAATTATTTCTTTGCTAATTTTATTTTGGACTTACCCTGTGAAATGGGGGTGGGGGTGGTGGCGGTAGATTGTGATTACTGTGATGGTGACAGGTGTGTCTGAGGACTCTCTGCTCCTGATCCATAATAATGGGAACGAAAAAATTGAAAATTAGAAAACTTAAACAGAAAATTTCACCTCATTTCACAGCAAATTAAATTTCTTTGTTTCAACCCCTAGTTGATGAGAATAAAAGTGAAATGGATGATACCCCTCTTGAGTCTAAACTGAGACTGAAGCACTCCAACTCCAATTCCTATTACTTCAACCCCCATCCACCACCCTGAGAAATTCAAATAAGAATCCCAAGCCCGTAATACAAGTCCCTTGTAAAATAATTTCAGTTTTAATTTTCTTCTGAATACAGTCACCATTTTTGATTGTAGAAAATCTTTGGAATTTTAAATAGAACCTGAATTATCATAACTCTTCGTAGTCTCCAGCTTCAACTGCTTTACTTGGAACAGGTGGTCCATTGAGGAAGTTCTCCAGATCAACTTCATGTCTGCTCTTCCCCCCAGAACTTTCTCTGCTCCTCCCACCCTTTGATGATTTCACTTTCGTTTTTTTCTTCTCTTTTTTCTTTTCTTTTTCAACTTTCTCATGGTTAACAGAGTTGAGCGTCGATTTGTGGAGTGAGGGAGCTGGGGGTTGGAGTGGTTGTTCCTCGTCTGATGTCGTGGTCCCAGGAATCTCTACTCGCTGGACAGGGCTCAGAATAAATTCGGAGTCGATGTCTTCCATGTATGAGGCCACGAGGGGATTATTTCCTCCTTCGTCGTCGCTGCTCTCAAAATTCGTTGAGTTTCCTGTCGCTGGCTCGTCTCTGACGTTCGTGTCGAAGAATGACCCCTCGATTCCGTCAATCCCTTCAGGGACGAAATCTTCAACCGGGTCCAGCAGCCCCGGTTTCGAAGAAACGTGTCTCGTGAGAGGCGGCTGAGGAGGAGCTGCTGAAGTCAATGATTCAGGCACTGAATAAGAAAAAATTCACGTTTCTGAATTTAAAAAAATTCTTTAGAAAATTACCTGTAGGTGATTTTGGTTCTAAATCCGCTGGATTCCTCTGTGGCGTAGGGATGAAAAATGGGTGGGGTGACGGATCTGTTGTTTTCGCTTGAGGAGTTACCACTTCTGCTAGTATGCTTGTAATTCCCTTGTTATTGCTAAGCTCTTTTTCCTTGTCACGGGCAGCTGCAATTACTTGTGCCTCCTCCACTGATATTTTTGGAATTGAAGGGCTCAGGGCATCTGCAACTAATCTCCGCTTTTGGCTAAGGCCATCAATAAATCTGCAAATGAAAGAAAACATTCAGGGATTCTGTAACTTTGGGAAATAGAGGTGTTCGTTGATTTACAAGTCGTAGTTTCCTTCATCACTTTCCAAGTGGAGATTTAGCTCTTGGAGAGTGACGAGATTTTCCTTTGCATTGCGTTCCAGCTGCTTGAGAAGCGTTTCTTTCTGGAGATGTAGAAATGGAAGGTTGAAGAACTTATGAATGAATCTGAGGCCAAATCCATTCCGCATGGAAGACTCCGAGTAACGAATTTCACCACACTCTGGGCTCCTTCAAACCAAAGCAGTTACAATTAGACTTATGGAGTAAGGTGGCTTACTGCCACTGCCTTACTCCGGCGCACCAAACCCTGAAAAATCGAGTTTGTGAATTACCTTTCCAGACTCTCAATGAAATATTGGACTGTGTCTGGCGAGATCGCCCTGTGATGCCCCATGTCACGGTGATTCCCTAGGATTAGTATAGGGATATGAGGAGGGACGAGGGGAACCTCTCTTTTTACATAATCAAATGTCCTAAGAAAGCAAAGAGTAGGATCAAGACCTTAATTTAAAGTTTGGGTATTGATTACCAGTTCTTGGTTATGTCAAATACAAATATGACTCCATGCGTATGCTTATAAACGTCTAGAAAAGAGGCATCCAGTGCAAGTTCCTCAACTTCCTTTGAGTCTGCTGGAGAGGACTCCGTATTCTCCAGTTTGAGAGCCTCCGACACTTGCTTCTTCTTTTTTCCCTTGTCCACAACATCCCATATCTCAACTTTGACCACATCATCAGTTGCCTTGTAGTTCCATTGAATATTGGCCACCTGGAATAGGAAGCCTAAAATATGACACCGTATTTCCAAGGAATAGAGCTCCTACTTGAATTTCATCGGTGGGATTGTATTCCTCTTGGAATGGTAGTCCCTGGAGTCTTCGGAACAGACATGACTTCCCAGAGTTTCTATCTCCTTTCAGTATAATTTTCACTGGAGAGAAGAAAGTTACGCTCAAAAAATATTCTTACGGAGATTATATATATTTTCACTTACTGTTGTACTGAATCCCTCTGGAGAACTTTTTCTGGAGAGAGGATGACATGGCCTGTGGACCAGAGGAGGTTCCACCACCAGGGTTTCCATCTATGCTTGACCTAGAGGTCAATCGCTTGAACGCTGAAAACATTCTCCTTTTGTCGGCTCTCCGCAATGTTACTCAGTAATCTCTTCTCCAGACTGATTCCAGACGCGCACAAGGTCATTGAGAAATGACCACAAACAATCCCAGCTGAGCAAGCTTCAGAAAATTTTTTAGTCATTCCGAAGTTTCACTGCAATTCATCAGAGCTGGGAACGGCTAATTTACGAGTCATTTTGTCTGCTTTATGCAGTGCGGCAGCGAGTATGAGGCACGGCATTCGCGTCGTTATCATGATTCATGAGCATTGATTTTGAGGACACGCTGATTCCGATCTCGATCAAAAATATAAAGTAATCCGTCATTTGCTCCACCAAAGATCTCTCTTCCAGTTTCAGAGAATGCAATACAGCAATACTAGTTTAAACGCATTTCCTGAGCCTAAAAATAAATCTTAGTATCTTATCCCCAGGGACAGAAATTCAATTAAGGTGGTAATAATGGTGTTACAGGAACAGCTATTCTATCTTACAACTCTAGCGTCCTGGTGGAGTCAAGTTACATCCCACCGCTTGACTCCCAACACAAACAGTGTAGTGAAACGTTTTTTAAGAAGATAAGAAAGTTTCAGCCCTCTAGGCAAAAATTTTTTCAGGAAATTGAAAAACGGAATTTGTAGACAATAGTCTACATGGGTGACCTTTTGAGCGTTAGGAAAAAATCCTATGGCTTCTTGAGCCAAATTCTTAGGCGGAAACTACTAAAAAAGCCGTGAATCTATTTCCTACCGTGAAGAAAACCAATCTCTATCGAAAAATGTTATTTTAGTTGCCCATACATGCTGAATCTTCCTCGTGTCTCCATCCCGCATCAACTCCACCCGGGAGTTCGGCATTTTTTACTTAAAAAAAATACTGGGACTGGTTGCTCTGATAATAACCTGGTCTGATAATAAATCAAATCACTTCAACAGTAGTTCAGCGAAGCAAAGTACTTGGAGCATTTAGTAAGAGACTAGTGCAGGGTACCAGTGAGTAATCATTGGGTCTTTCTGTCATTGTCGGCGAGAGTGACGCTGCTCGGATCCACCCGGTAAGCGTGAAATGTGGTAAAGGGTAAAATATGGTAAATAGGAATGTAAATTAGTACCTTACTTGTTCTATCTAGATCTGTGACAAGATCTCCATCTCCCACGTCTTCACTAGACCCCTTTCCAGTGCACATGTATCTCTTCAGGTTGCCTAGATGGACCGGCGCCCAGAGTCACCTCCTTTCCAAATTGCTCCTTTCGGAAGTAAACTCTCGAATGATTCATCGACCTTTCTCTACCGTAAGACTTTGTCTTGCACCCCAGCAGGAGGGAGACCATGGAAAGCCTTCTCAAAATCGCTATTTAAAAAGGGACAGCTCTCCTTCAGCTCCCCCCTCCTCATTTGGTAGTCAGTTCAAGGTGGAAGCAGAAAAACTGAAAGGCAAGTTCGACTTGAAGGGGCTCTGGAAGAAATACGGCATTCCATTTGCGGTGTACTACTCATCCCTCTACTTTGGTGGATTCATCTCTTGCTACCTTGTCCTCCAAAGTGGAGTATTGGGAACAGACGTGCTGGAACTGATCAAGATGACTCCAATCCCAAACTACGTGGATGTGAGCTGGGTCAAGCCAGAGTATGGGAATTTAGGAGGTGCTATAGTTGTCAACGAGATTCTAGAAGTTGTCCGAATGCCCCTCGTTCTCCTTACAACGCCGCGAGTGGCTCGGGCGTGGGAGCGCTGGAAAGCGAAGAAAGAAACGAGTCAGAAAAGCTAGTAAGTCCTCAGTTTAAAATAATTATGAAGTGACATTAGAATTTAATTAAATGTTTTCTGTACAGGTGATTCAAAGAAGACTCATTTACGATGCTGGTATAAGCAACTCTTCATTTTTATTAGTTTCAGAGTGCACCCTTTATTTAGCACGGAATAAAGGAGAAAAGAATTATATGAATTTTTCTTTTGAACCTTTCTATTTGATTTATGAATAGAAGAGCTTAAAATTCCAACAGTCTTTTCGTTTTTCGTGCTGAAAGGGCCTTCCTGGAGAATTCCCCCTGTTCTTTCTAAAATCTAATCTCCGTTTCTTCTCATGTCTTAATTCCCCGTTGTTTATTTAAATTGGAGAAGCCGGTGTAGCTTCAGTACTTGAGCTAACGAATCCGCCCTGCTTCTTTTTTCCTTGGGGCTCTGAGTAAAATCTCTTGAGTTTATTTTTAGAGTAAATTCCTTGATTGCCAAAAAACAGGAGGTAGAAGGGAAGCAGACAGGAAGTGTAAGTGTTGGAGAAAAGAAGCTCAAGGGAAGATAAGGAAAATTTAAGATTCAACTGTCCCATCCACTACGAGGATCAGAAATCAAGGAATCCAAGGACCATGTTCAAAAAGATTGCTTCATATACTTCCCTTGGCGTAAGTACCCCACTATTTCATCCCTGAATCTTTTCAACCCTCAAAGCCTGATTTTTAAATGGGAGATCCAGATAGGTTTAATCCTCTCATTTCTCATCTTCATTCTGCAAGATCTTTGATGCAATTTCTCATCTTTTGAGTTGATTATGCGTAGGGGTGAGTTTAACAATGGAAATGGAAAAGCTTGTGAATTGTTCTCTTTTGAAGGGCGGATAGTGACGGATGTGGTGAATTCCCATCCTCTTCTTTTTGATAGGAATTCCTTAGTCTCATTATTCGAGGGTGTTGAATATAGCCCTCATTTCTTACTTGCTTGCGCAGCGCAAGTATATGAGGAGGGTGGCGTCTGGCTCTGATCCTCTTCTGGGTGGGTTAGCTTCTGCTATGAACCAATTTAGTATAGTTTGATTTCTCCAGGAAGAAGGCAGGACATGGAAATTCCTATTCCTAAACTAACCCTCAACTAACTTCTAGTCTACTCTACTCAAAATGGTCACAGAATCATCACAATCGGTAAATTAATCATCCACCTCTCATTATAAACCTTATTTTAAATTTAATCCACACAGATTTACTTAGGGCAAAAATCACGGCTTTTCATCATCTTTCTTCCTATCGATCCAGTTTCTGTATCGATCGGGGAGGGGCTGATGAGAGTGAGCCGGTTGAAGCCGCATTGCGTCTGTCTCTGGAACTCCTTAAGCTTTTCTCAAGGTCTCTATCATTCCCATCCCCAGAAACACTACCTATTGGGGTCAGGTCAAAAATCCTTGAAGCGAAATTAAAGGGTGGATCTGGAGACTCAGGGATTTTAAATATAGGAATGACGTCAATGCTCTTCAGTTTTTCCTTGAGAATTAAGATGAAGATGAGCTAATGAATCCTAATTTATTTTATGATCCCACTTTCATTTGGGTGCGTGGGTGAGGTCATTCAAGTAAACAATGAGATTAAAAGTCTCAAGGCCACGGCAGGGATTGAGGGGATGAAAGCAAGAGTGAGTAATTTGCCCTTGGCCTTGTTTCCCTTTAATTTTGGAACTCATCATCTTTGTAGCCGACGGCAGATTGTCAACCGGTTATTGGAACTTTCGGAAAGGAAATCCGTTAATTGGATAATAGGAATCGATTTGTGTGTAATTCGGGTTTAATTATTGATTACAGTCTGAGCCTGGTACGGGACTCCTTCGTGCTGCACGATCAGGGAACCTTGAGAAAGTTCTTGAGTATCTCAACACTGTTGACATCAATACATCAAATGCCAATGGGCTGAATGCACTCCACTTGGCATCAAAGGACGGTCACATTCCTGTTGTGGAGGAGCTCCTAAAGCGTGGGGCGGATGTCAACGCTGCGACGAAGAAAGGGAACACATCCCTCCACATAGCTGCTCTTGCTGGACAGGAAGAGGTCGTTTCACTCCTCATTTCACATGGAGCAAATGTTAATGTTCAGTCACAAAATGGATTCACACCACTTTACATGGCGAGTCAGGAGAATCATGACGGGGTAGTAAAGTACCTCCTTTCGAATGGAGCCAACCAGGCTCTCGCGACCGAAGATGGATTCACTCCGCTGGCAGTGGCCATGCAGCAGGGTCATGACAAAGTCGTCTCTCTCCTCCTCTCCCACGACTCTCGAGGGAAAGCACGTCTCCCTGCCCTTCGTAAGTCCAAGCTGAATTTCACAGCTCAAAAATGGATATAGCCTGATTCTCCATTTCTGTCTCCAGACATTGCAGCTAAGAAGAATGACCTCTCTGCTGCTGGTCTCCTACTCCAGACTTCACCTACGCCTGACCTCACATCCAAGTCAAATTTTACACCACTACACATTGCAGCCCATTATGGGAATGCTCAGGTTGCTACTCTCCGTAAGTCACCCTTCCCCTTCTAATGGATTTTCATGTTTATTTATTTATTTCTATATTTTAGTAATGGACAAAGGAGCAGATGTGAATTTCAAGGCCAAGCATCAAATCACCCCGTTGCATGTAGCAGGCAAGTTAATTAATATTAATTTAACTAATTAAATTAATAATAATTTGTGGAATTTTTTTTTATAAATTCTGTAGCAAAATGGGGTAAAAGTGGAGTTGCTGGTCTTTTAATTGAAAGAGGAGCAGATGTCGGAGGAAAAACAAGGGATGGACTCACCCCTCTTGTAAATTATTTCAATTTCTTCATTCCTTCGGTTTTTTAATTCATGAATTTATCCTATTAGCACTGTGCGGCGAGGTCAGGTCATGAGCAATTGGTTGATCTTCTTGTGGAAAAGGGAGCCGCCATTGGAGCCAAAACGAAGGTAAAGGAATTAAATATACTACCTGGAAATCCATTTTCAAAATTAAATTATTCAACTTAATTTTAGAACGGATTGACACCACTTCACATGGCAGGTAAGAAAATAAGAGAAACTCATACTTTTTGGGCGAATTGGGCAAGGAGTAATCTAAATAATTTATTTTTAGCTCAAGGTGACCATGTTCCATCTGCTCGAATTCTCCTTTTCCACAAAGCACCTGTGGATGACGTCACCGTTGACTACTTGACTCCACTTCATGTCGGTAAGAACCGAATTAAGATCGATTCTAATTTTCATTTTTAAACAATGGGGTTTTCTTGGATTTCCAGCTGCCCACTGTGGACATGTTCGTGTTGCTAAGCTCCTCCTGGACAAGAAAGCAGATCCGAATTCAAGAGCTCTTAACGGATTCACCCCATTGTAAGAAAAAATTGAATTTAAATGAGATGATTGATAGTAATTGAAATTTGTCCAGGCACATCGCGTGTAAGAAGAATCGAATTAAAGTGGTTGAGCTCCTTCTCCAGCATGGAGCAAGCATTGAAGCAACAACGGAGTCTGGACTCTCGAGTCTTCATGTCGCCAGTTTTATGGGATGCATGAACATAGCAATATTTCTACTTCAAAATGGAGCAGAGGTTGAGGCTAGGACTGTCCGTGGTGAAACTCCGCTTCACTTGGCTGCAAGAGCAAATCAAACGGACATTGTACGAATTCTGCTACGAAATGGAGCATCAGTCGACTCAAAAGCAAAAGTAAGTAGGATCGGATTATTTTTTAACCTAATAAAAATATTATCTCCATTCACCATCCTATTACAGGAAGATCAAACACCACTTCACATTAGTGCGAGACTGGGGAACAGTGACTTGGTTATGCTTTTGCTTCAGCATGGAGCCAATCCTGACGAGAGGTAAATATGGCTAGGGCTTAAGCTCAAACGCACTCGATTGTTCCGGTGGTCACAGTAAATGATCTCTAGCGGAAATAACGAGATTTTTTTTCTTTCTTCCTCACTTCTTCCCCTTTCCGGTTTTCCCGTAACTTGTTCACGGTGCGTCACGCTTGAGAATTTCACGAACTGAACTTCTTAGTTAAAAATTTTTAACCCAGAAAATTAAGTTTAATTTTAAGCTTGAAGTGATTTGCTGTGACTACGCTGGATATGTGCCGGGGCATTTGCAAGGGTGATGAAAAAATCGTATTTTTTTTTAAATTTTACTCGTCTTCGTACAGGACAAAGGAACAGTTGACGAGCGTCCACATCGCTGCAAAAGAAGGGCAGGAAAGCTGGATATGTGCCGAGGCATTTGCAAGGGTGATGAAAAAATCGTATTTTTTTTTAAATTTTACTCGTCTTCGTACAGGACAAAGGAACAGTTGACGAGCGTCCACATCGCTGCAAAAGAAGGGCAGGAAGAGGTGAGGCGGTTGCTTAAGCTACGGATCTGTCATCTGCTTTCTCTCTCGTATTTTATTGGGCGATTGGGACATGCTTGATTTTCGTTTTCTTCGTTTTTCTCACTTTCTCTTCAGTTCCGTTGAATAAAGTCTCCTCCTTCCATTGCACTGCCAACTGCTGCCATGCCACTCCATGCTTTCTTTTCTTTCTACTTGGTTCTCTGCTCGTAATTATCCGTATATTCCTAAGTTAATTACTGGATGGCCTTAGGTCTGCTCTCTCTTGCTGGATCATGGAGCACAAGCAGCGCCAGCCACTTCAAGAGGATTCACTCCATTGGTTAGTTTAAAGAATTAGAAATTAATTTTAAAAAATTATCCTAGCGATCTTTATTCCAAGAATCTCATTATTCTTATTCCTGTTATTAGCATTTGGCATCCAAGAATGGACATACTGGGGTTGCTAAACTTCTGCTTGGAAAAGGAGCACCCGCTAATGCTGTCGGAAGAGTAAGGGATTTCAGAATTAAGGGAAATAAATTTTCCTAAATTTATTTTGATTTAAAGAATGGATTGACCCCACTCCACGTTGCAACGTCTCATGGTCATCCAGAAATAGGACATCTTCTACTGGAAGCGGGGGCGGATCCTAAGGCTGTCACTAAAAATGGACACACGCCCCTCCATATTGCTGGGAAAAAGAACCAACTTGAGATTGGTTCTAAACTTATTCCACTCTCTGACGTTAATGCAAGATCAAAAGCAGGGTTCACGCCTGTAAGCCTCAAATGATTCAAATTCGATATTTCCTACGAAATTAATTTCTTCTCTCTTCTAAAGGTCCACATTGCAGCAATGGAGGGGAACCTGGAATTTGTGAAGATGCTCATTGGTCATGGAGCTGAGCCTTCACCGGAAGCTGAAGTAAATTAAAGGACATCTGTTTTAATGGCTGAAAAATAAGAAATGAATACAATGCTTCTATTTATTTAATTTAGAATCAGATTACACCATTGCATCTCGCTGCACAGGAGGACAGAGTTAATGTGGCAGAGTCACTCACCTCCAGTGGTGTTGAAATTGACCCAAGAACAGCTGCAGGCTACACACCGCTTCACATTGCTTCCCACTTTGGACACTCTGGAATGGTAAAGTTCCTTGTCAATAATGGAGCAGACATTAAAGCCGAAACCAACTATGGAAATACCCCACTTCACCACGCAGCCCAACAGGTAAAAATAAAAAAATTGAAAGAAAAAAAATCTGGAAATGAAAACGGTTATAATGTTGTTTTTTACACTTATAGGGCCAGGCTGGAACTGTGAGTGTCTTGCTTGAAAAGGGAGCAGAACCAAACGCTCTCAATGCCGTAAGGGAGTTTTCCGTGAATCTGAAAATAAAAATATTTCAAGCATCTATTTCCTATTTCCAGGCGGCGCAGACGCCACTCTCGATCGCATCCAAGCTGAACTATGTCTCTGTAGTTGAAACCCTGAAACGTGTAACAACGACGGACTCTACAATTGACAAGTACAAAGTGGTACTTCCTGAGACGATGCTCGAAGGACTTGCGAGTGACTCTGAGGATGAAGGGGTTGAAGAGCCTGAAGCCTACAGATATTTAACAGTCGACGATATGAAGTCCCTTGGGGATGATTCAATGCCGATGGATGTGGAAGGGGCACTGGACGATATGGAGGAAGTACGGGCTGGAGCTGTGTCTCAGCTCTCAATGGGACAGGCAGTTGGGTAAGGATCTTAAACAAAAAGCTGTAAATAATTCAGCTCTCCATTTCTAATTAACACCTAGCTCATTTTCCCCTAATTTTCTAATTCCTATGCTTTTCTATTCTCATTCAAATGCTTTCCTCAGGAAACTTCAGTGGAGAAAGTAAGAAGAAAAAAATTAAGTTGGGCTTATTGTAATTTCTGATGTCAATTTTCAGTTTCTTGGTTTCGTTCATGGTGGATGCTCGTGGTGGAGCAATGCGAGGATGTCGGCACTCTGGAATTCGTGTCGTGATTCCACCCCTCACTGCCCCTGCACCCACCCGTGTCACATGCAAATACTTGAGGAAGGAGAGACTCGCCCATCCTCCACCACTCATGGAAGGGGAGGCCCTCGCAAGCAGAATTCTAGAGCTTGGACCAGTTGGAGTGAAGTTCCTTGGAAAAGTTACCATTGAAGTACCACACTTTGCAGGACTCCGAGGTGGGGAGAGAGAAATCGTTGTACTACGCAGTGAAGACGGAGTCTCATGGAGAGAACATGCCCAAGACCTGGAACCCGAGCAGGAACAAAAAGGTAAACTAATTGAATCTAATCTTCGTTTTCAATATTTTATTCTCATTTTAATTTAAATTAGAATTGGAGACGAATCGATTGTGCCGGATTAGTACTGTGGATTTCCCACAGTATTTCGCCCTTGTTTCCCGCGTGAAGCAGGAAGTCCATGCAGTCGGACCAGAAGGTGGGGTCGTCTCAAGTAGCGTCGTGAAGGCCGTAACAGCAGCTTTCCCTGCTGGGGCACTCACAAAAAGAATTCGTGTCGGTATTCAGGTGAGCAAGGGTGAGAAGCGGAGGAGAATTGTGGTGAATAATATTATGAAGGGTGGACGATGGGTCCTTGCATGGTAGAGAGTGAGAAGCCCTGGAGTTTTCTTCCCTGTACCCTACACTGCCTCTATAGATCTCAACAAACATATTTGGAAATACACTGATCTCAGCTCTAGTCAACTAATTTTGAATTAACAGAATTGACCTATTTACCATGATCTCAAATCTCTAGTCAATTAATTTATTCTTCTCCTCACTTAATTAATTGTGGATGCCTGGACTTTGGCCCAATAAACTTTAAACCTAGAAAATTGCAGTCTAAGATGAAGGAGGGAAGAGTGGAACCATAAAACTGAGTCTCAAGGCTCTTGCGGAGCAGAGAGTTCTCCTCCATTCTGCTCCTCTTATTGGGCTGGAGTCCGGTGGCATCCACAAGAGCTTTGCCTCCCATTTTATGCTTCCACTGCTTCCCACTCTCCTACTAATTCATTAACATTGGAAATTAACGCCTACTGAGGTTGAGGAGGATTCTTCATGTTCCTTAATTCTTGTCCAGGCACATCCGATCCCAGCAAATCTCATTGCGAAGCATGGATCACGTCTATCCGTCTCACCAATAAGTTCTCCTCCATTCTGCTCCTCTTATTGGGCTGGAGTCCGGTGGCATCCACAAGAGCTTTGCCTCCCATTTTATGCTTCCACTGCTTCCCGCTCTCCTACTAATTCATTAACATTGGAAGTTAACGCCTAGTGAGGTTGAGGAGGATTCTTCATATTCCTTAATTCTTGTCCAGGCACATCCGATCCCAGCAAATCTCATTGCGAAGCATGGATCACGTCTATCCGTCTCACCAATTGTTACAGTTGAGCCGAGGCGTCGGAAGTTCCATAAACCAATCACACTCTCCATTCCACTGCCAAAGGATCCAAAGGATCCAAATAGTAGTCTTCGTCTTCTCTGTTCAATAACTGGAGGGTCTACGAGGGCTCAGTGGGAAGATGTCACTGGTAATTAAAAAATACTTACTTTCAAGAGAAAATTGCATAAAACAACGTTTAGACGTCTAAAATCCGAATTTCGCGATTTTGTATAAATACTATTTGGAAACGAAGGTTCCGACTCGTTTTTCGGTTTTCAGAAGTTATGGACCCCCTTACTTTTTAGGACATTTAGGAAAATCCTTATGAAGTTTAATACTTGAAAATTGGCGTCTCCAAAATCATCCCTCCAACCCCCTCGTCAGAAACCCCAGTTTTAAAGTGATAAGTCCCGTAAAAATTTTCTGAAATGGCCAAAAAGGTGAGGGAGGTCTGCAACTTTGGAAACGCGAAATCTCCAAATCTGATTTCTTGTACGTCTAAACGTTCACTTTTTAAATTTTCCTTCGATACAACTTCCCTTACAACTTTACTTTAATGGGGATTGCGTATTAATTTACTTGGATCTTTTCTTAAGGTTCAACCCCATTGACTTTCGTGAATGACACTGTGTCGTTTACAACGACGGTATTCTGCACGCTTCTGGCTCATTGACTCCCGACAAGGGACGAATGAGCTCACGAGGCTCGCCACAGAGCTCTACAGGGAAGCCATCGTAGTTCCCTTCATGGCAAAGTAAGTTTGACGACGGAACTGGAAAATGAGAAAGTGAAATTGATTTTCCTCATGCCTTTTCCCTAGGTTTTTAATTTATGCAAAGCGAATTGACCCAAATGAGGCTCGTCTCCGCGTCTTCTGCATGACAGACGATCGAGAGGAGAAGACACTCGAGGGTCTTGAGAATTTTACTGAAGTTGCAAAAAGTCGTGACGTGGAAGTACTGGAAGGAAAAGCCCAGTATTTGGAAATGGCCGGAAACCTCAGCCCAGTCTCCAAATCATCTGAACAAATGAAACTCAAGTTCTATGCCTTCAGGGAGAACCGCCTCGGTCTCCTCGTTCGTCTCCGTGATCCTAATGCCGGTGGGGTTGGAAGAATTGTTTTTAGGAGGGAACCAAAGGGGGGAGGGTCATCTGAAGTACCACCGACAGTCAACCTCAACATTTCCCTTCCCACGGATATTCTACCAGATGAACCACTCTCACAACCACCCTCAGCCATTTCTTCACCAAGGCTCCCTATTAACAATAGGTAAACTAATATAATAATTAATTATTATACCTTAAATCCAAATTCCTTATTTATTTTTTTAGATATGGAAGTGGGCTGAGAAGTGCGTTGTTTGGATTACCACAGCAGACTGGTGAAATTCATAAGGCGGATCTACGACTCTCAGATGTGGCTAACTTACTGGGTGAAGACTGGAAGCGACTCGCAGTGGAACTCGGAGTGGGTAATGAGGATATTGGAATTATCAGTCATGAGTATGGGGAGAGTCCTTACCAACAGGCCACAGTCATGCTCAGACTGTGGATGCAACAGGCAGGAGACCGTGCCACTGGAAATAATCTAGAAAAAGCCCTCAACAGGATACACAGAGAAGGTCAGCATCCACATTATCCTTGAAGAAGGAGTAAAATTTCTCATCGGAAATCCAAAGTCTCAAAGAAAAGGAGGTGCTCACTTTAAAATAGTTGCACCCCTAGGCGGGTGGGGCCGAGTAGAAATCTGTTCCCCTACGCAGACTTTTGATTTTCGAAGAGAAATATTTTCTCGTGAAACGGCACCATCCTTTATTAAAAAAAATGAAGGGACTCTTTAATCGATTTTTTTTTTCGTGATTTCCTTAGATATTGTGGAGCAGTGCATTGGGTCCCTTGACGTCGTCTCTTCGTTAGAAGAGCAGATAATTGCCAAGGGTCAGTTGGAGTCATCCCTGGCTGAGAATCGAAAGAGGAATATTTCTTATGACGAAGAGGACATTATGAAGGACTCTGAGTCAATTGAGGACGTCTCTCAGGTGGAACATTCACAAAGGGGAGGTGAACATGTCCCCAATGGCGACTTCATACGAAGCAGAGGAAATGAAGTACAAGGAGGAAGAGAAGGAACTCCCACCACGTAAGCCATATTTTAGACCCTGTACCTCGTGTGACTGTCTCGACCGTCTCTCAGCATTCCTTCCGCCTAGTACTTCTCCTTTCAAAATCCTTAGACTGATATTTTATTGGAATTTTAATTTTTAGATTTAATATTATTTTCCCCTTGCTTAGCCTCCCCCACCTTGGGAATCAGCTTTGTATTTTGGCTTCGTATTTGTTTTCCTTTGTTTTCGTTCTGGGTTAAGTTGATAAATTAATTTAGATATTTGGATGAGTGTTGTCTCTCTGTGTCTGTGATGGTGTTGGAGGGTGTGTGACAGGGGCGTTTGTATTTTACAGCCCCTCGTTCAACAACTCCTTCCCTCGACTCATCAGCCCGTGATACTGGATACTCTCCAACACCAGTACAAACGGAACTTGAGGAGCAGGAGAAGAAATTCAAAGAAGAAGAGGAGGGAGAAGTCGTTACAGAAGCTGAAGTTTCTGAGTTGAGCTCCACGTTGACCCTGGTCGGTGGTGAGACTGATGAGGGACAGGGCTCAACGTACGTTGACAAGGGGAGCTCTCCCGTCCTTGAGATTCAAGGCTGGGGGAAGGACGTGGGCGTGGGAACGAGCGTCTCCACTGAAACTATAGGGGTAAACACGGCGGATTTCCCAGCCCATATCCACGTCCCTCCTCCTGATGGTGATGATGAGACTGAAGCAAGCTGGGAAGAGGAGGACATCCAATTTGAAGAAGATTTGGAGGAGGATCATGAGGACTCTACTCAATTATTCAGAGAGGAGAGAGAAAGGACTCAGTTTGGACCTGGCTCCGACCACCTTGAGCCAATACTTGAGACGAGTGATGAAGATGGGGATCCGGAAGGTCTCCATATCCTACACTCCGTCACAGTGGAAAGAACTGAGGCAGAGACATGGACGACCACGGAGTCATCAGGACCAGAGGAATCACCTTCCTCTGAGTCACCGGATGAAGAGAAGCATAGGCTTACGAAGCTTAAGAAGCGTAATGATCAAGTCGTCCTCGTTCAGTTCACTCCTTCCTTTATCCCGCCGGGAAGAAGTGGGGATTTTGTTTGTGAAAAAGTAGAAGCGGAGAGCAGATCCGGTTCTGGGGAGGAGTCAGACTCAATTCGACCCACTTCTGGAGAGGAGTCAGACTCGGTTCCTCCTACTTCTGGGGAGTCCTCATCTCCTGACGGAAGTCTTCCAAGCCCAGCAGTCTCCTCACCAACTGAATCTGAAGCGGGTGGGTCGGAAGAGGGGAGTCTTAGTCAAGGAACCCAGAGAACAACCTCATTCTCATCAACAACGACCGAAGTCCTCTCTCCCATTCTCCATTTCAACTACACTGTCAAAACATTCTAGAACATGAGCGCTGAAAAACTGTAGTCGATTCCGAGGAAAATTCCTTCATCTTGTAGTACCGATGCTAGTATTATCCAAGAAGACTCTCTACGACTTTAAACTCTACTTTTTCTTTAATTTAATTTTTTCACGAATGCTCAATAACTGAGAAGTGGTAAGTGTCTTACTGGGGTTTTCTGGGTAAAATATTAGTTGCATGGGGAGGCTGCTTGGCTGAGAGACTGCTTATCATACCCACCCACCATTTTCCTTCCACCTTTTTAAAAAAACAGTTAAGTAGANGAGAGACTGCTTATCATACCCACCCACCATTTTCCTTCCACCTTTTTAAAAAAACAGTTAAGTAGATTCTGCTTCTTATTATTTTCTTTTGTTTTCTACCCCACCAGATTCCGAGTCGTTTGAGCTAGAAGAAGAAATGATGCCTAGAAACCATAAAGAAGAGCGTAAGTTAATTTCTATTCCATGGATTTACTCCAGCCATACGGGCGGAGCCCTGTCTTCCTCCTCCTTTAAAAATAGCCCCACCTTCCTTTTTTTCTTTCTTTTGCTCTCTAGTCCTAGGAACAGTATCGAATGATTTTAAAGACGCAGTTGAATATTGAGGGCGGTCGTAGTAGAAAAATAGACTCCTTCCAACCACTTAAATCGAATTTCTTTTACTAATACGTTCTTTTTAAGAACACATCGAAAGAGATATGGGATTTCCTTGGGTGATTCAATTCAACCCTATTTTAAGACATTCTAAATTTTTACGGAGCATTTTTAAAAATTGCTTCTGAAGAGTCGGGATTTCTTAAAAGAAAACTGAAATTGAATCCTTAAATATCATATTTTGATTAGGAGAAGTAGAAGAAGAAGTTGTTGGAAAAGTTCAGTTAACTGTGGATGAGTCGAACCATGTTAGTATCCAACCAGAATCGCCAATTAACCAAAGAAATGAAGAAGAAATAGAACTGGATCAAGATGAGGAGGGATCAAGGGATGAGAATGTGGATGAAAATGGAGTAGGGTTAGAGGAAGAAATTGAGGAACCGGAAGTAGAGGAAGAAATTGAGGAACCGGAAGTAGAGGAAGAATTAGAAGAGAACCTAGAAGTTCCGGTGAGGATACCCATCCCACCACGCACAGAGACAGAACAAGGTTTCCATTTTAAAGACTTGGTTTTTTTAAAAATACTAAACTCACTAACACTTGCTCATGAGTTAGCGAATGGATAAACTAATTTCCTAAACACTAATTTTCCTCGTAAAAATGATTTGAGTGTGGGAGAAGGCTTAAAATTGCATGATGAGGGATGGAATGGCTCGATTGCTTAAGAATGCTAAACTTGGAGTGAAGAAGGTTAGATTAACGTCGGATTAAATTACAGATGGTGGAGTGAGCTGGAGTGAGGAAATTGAAGAGGAAGAGAGGGAGGTAGGAGCCAATGGGCTCCAGGCTCAAGTTGCCCACGAACTCGTTGATGGGATTTTGGCGGAAGCGCTTGCAAAGATGGAGTCAAGACATGGAGGCGCTTCCCACTCCCAAGACTCAGAGGATGAATAAACATAGGCCTTTACACTCAATCAAAAAAGAAATAGCCAATGAGCTTCTGCTTCTTCTTTTTTAGTCATTTTTTTCTCTTTTTCCCCTCTTTCTTTTAACTACTACCTTTTAATTAATGGAAAAGAAATATTAAAATAAACAGTCAACAAAGTGCTTTAAAAAAAATCAGGTTCTAAAAATTATTTCCAATTTTTTCTCCATGTTTTTTATTAAAGGTCCTTTAGAGGTATTTCACCCCTCACGATATCATGCTGCTTTTGATGAGGATGCGAACAGCCGGGCAGAATCCGCTTCACCCAAGCGATTCCACCAGAAATCACACAGAGGATGAGTCAGAGACAACGGCAGCTAAAACAATGGCTACGGACCTCATCACCGAAATTGAAGCCAGGGTTGAGGAGAGACTTCACGGGGATTCTACCCCTCTAACACCCTCTGAAGATCCCACCCCCAAGGTACCCCACTCTTAAGCAACAATTTCTAATGGCTGAATTCAAGGAATTTTTACGGATTTTATCCCTTTCTCCAAGCTTTTCCGTTTATAACTTTTTTCGGACATCCATTACTTTTCATTGTTACAGAAATTAGATTTTTTGAGACAGTCTACACCTGTAACACCTCAAATTCGGAGAGATTTCGCCTGGCATCTGAGTTTTCCAGCAGTTACAGACCCCCTGACTTTTTTCACCATTTCGAAAAACCCTTACCCTTATGGGATTTAATACTTAAAAACTGGGGTTTCGAAGTAGGAATTTTTTTGGTTGTCCAGAGAGCAGCGTTTTCCCACTGTGGAGCACCGCACCCTGGAATGGTTAGTTTCTGGTTTATTGGATTTTGGCAAATGACACTATGATTATTTTGGTTCATGCCAGAATCCATCTTACTCAATGGTGACCCCCCCCCCCCCCACCCCCCCCCCCCCCCCCCCCGTAGTATCGCCAATTTTTACGCGTTAAATACTATAACTTTAAAAACCTAGTTTCTCACCATTTGGAGATGATACAAGGCAAAATCGAATTTGAGGTGTTACACGTCTATGCGTTCCTTTAGTTTCCAAATTTTAAATGAAATTACCGGAAGTGCTTGTCTAATTCCCAATTCAAAATTTTTTATTGAAATCCTTGGTCTTCATAATTTTCTTCCAGGTCTCGACTATTCCTTCAGTGGAATCTTCTGCCCGTGGAATGGTGGGCTCTTCCTCTGGATCATTTTTCACTGCTAGAGAGGGGTCAGGAGGAGGTGAGAGGGAGGAGAGACCAAAGTCCTCTGACTCTTCCACCCTCGCCTTCATCTCCAGTTCTGCAGAGTATGCGACACCTGGGAGTCGGACCACGAGTCAGTCAACGCTGGGTGAAGATGAGGGCTTTCGAAAGGGAATGACAACGCAGTGTGACCTCGGCCTCATTTCTTCTCTCCCGGTTACCCTAACGTCGTCAATGGCAGGTGGGGGTTACTCCTCCTCATCAGGGGATGCTGCATGCGGTGTTTCCCAGGAGTCGACCTTTGAGTCCCTCGTCCGTGGAGAGGGTGATGAAGGGAACGAGGCTGGTAACTTCCTCTCAACTCGTCTCCCTGGACAAACCCTTGAAGACATTGAAGAAGAGCTCTTCTCATCCACCCCCAAGGGATCACTCGAGGGCTCTACGAATGGAGACAAGCTGAGGAGACCCCCTTCATCATCATCCTCACTACAATGAGTTTGAGAAACTGGAATCCGCTGTTCTCGAAGAATTTGGTAAAGCTGATGAACTTCTCTCGGAAATTGAGGAGGGCCCAGAGTCACAAAACTCTGAAGCAACAGAAATGGCGGACGATGAAGGGGAATGGAGAGATTTCCTTGAAGGTAGCCAAGAAAGAGAGGACGAGCAGGATCATTTCTAGAAATCCCCCTAACATAATCTCCGATTTTACTATATTTAAAAATATTCTAGTTAAAATAGACCAAAGAAATTGTAAAAACAAGCATTCATGAATACTTAAATTCTGGTATTCAAAATACAATAAATTATTAAATCATGGAAGGAAACTAGGCTGCTTCCTGGAATTCTTCATTAAAAATTTTACACTGTGTGCAACAATTTTAGCCGAGAGACCCAAAAAAAGCTTACTTATCTGACGCTTGGTTTTCGCTACCTATATTTTTCCACAGTTCCATTCTCAGGAATGCACAGGTCAAAAAGTTTGGAATTTTCAGGAGGACATAGGTAGGACACGGATGAAGGCCGGGAAAGCCAAGTTCGGATAAAACTGATCCGAGTCCGAAAATCCGAGAAAGCCCAAAACCTGGGACAAGAATTTTTTCTTTAGGTTTTTTGCGTTCGAACGCTTTTGCTTGTGGAAATGTAAGTCACCGCTAAGCCGTATCTTTGATGGATGCAGGCCAAATTAGCTCGGCTAATATTGTTGCTCGGACTGTAAGGGTGACCTTGACCTTTTCTCCTTCATGAAATGAGGTGAGTGGTGTGTGGGCTGTGACATAAGTTTTTAATCTCTGATCAGCGTCATCAGCTTCTTCCCCCTAGTATTTTTCTATCTTCCACGCCTTCCATTTTTTCTTCCTTGTCCTTCTGCTCCTCTCTCACTCTCTTCCAGTTCAGCCATCGAGCAGGGTCCGGATCAAATCAGCTGTGAGCATGTCTTTCGGTGCAGGATTGTTGAAGGGTAATTTAATTTTTAATTATTTAAAATGCTAAAATTAATATTACTAATTTTTATCTATTTTTGTGTTATTTTTAATTTTTAATTTTTTTAGGGCGAAATGTCCTCGTTACAGGGTCCACGAGTGGGATTGGGTGGGGCATCGCGAAGACATTTGCCAAAGCCGGTGCCCGTGTCGTCCTACATGGTCTTGAGAGGGAGTCTGAAATTGAGAAACTGAAGTCAGAGCTAAGTGGGTACTCCGGTGGGGCTAAGATTGAGTATGACTCAGCTGACCTCTTGTCTGAATCTGGATGTGTTGGACTGGTGGAGCGGAGTCTTAAGAAATTGGATGGGAAGCTTGACATTATTGTAAACAATGCTGGGATTCAATTTACGGCACCTACTGAGAAATTCCCTACTGACAAGTACAAGGCCATCATGGGGGTCTGTGTGGATGCTCCATTTTACATCAGTAGAGCTGCTCTCCCACAAATGTACGAGAGAGGATGGGGACGATTGATTCATATTGGATCAGCCCACAGCCATGTTGTAAGTCAAATGTCCTCTATTTTAAAATAATAGACTTTTCCATGTGACTTATTTTCTAGGCCTCTCCTAATAAATCCGCCTACTGTGCAGCAAAGCATGGAGTCCTTGGTCTCTCACGTGCAATTGCACTGGAAGCAGCCGGGCGAGGTGTGACATCCAACACAATCTGCCCAGGGTGGGTCCACACTCCATTGGTCAAGAAGCAAATTGAAAGAATCTCCACTGAGAGGGGGATAAGTCTGGATGAGGCACAGAAGGTACTGACTCTTGACAAGCATCCCACCAACGAATTCGTGGAACCAGAGAATCTCGGAAATTTTGCAGTCTACTTGTCCACAGACGCTGCTGGTCAAATCAACGGGGCTGCACTCTCTATGGTAATATTCAGTATTTTATTGTAGACATTGGAGTTTAAGAATTAAATTAAACAATTTATGGATATTTCTTTTTAGGATCTTGGATGGACAGTTCGCTGAAGGCCCTAGACTGATTGTAAGGTTCAGCACGAAACGAGGGCTTCAATGCACCTCATATCTCCACCCAGATTTTTCCAAGTTTTTGATGGGTGTCCTCGTTACTGAATCTTCCAATCTGTATGACATTTCAATTAAAACAGAGAGCTTTACTAATTAGGGCCCTACTAATAAATGTTCTTATTTTTTGGAAAAATCTCTGAATGAGGTTTGTTTAAACGCATTTTGAGTTTTTTCACTATTGTCACTTCCTTCCTTTATTGTCACACCTC
>JABASM010000089.1:0-36194 GCA_019776545.1 Brachystomella parvula
TTGTGTCACTGCCGTAGTCAGCTTCTTTGATTTCTCATTTTCTTCCTGGATTTCTCGCATTACATCATAAACAAGCTCTGTAAATAAAAAACTTTGAGAAAAATTAACGGAAATTATTAGAAAGTATTAAATTACGTCTCCAACTCTCGAGAGGTGCTTCCATGTCTTCAAAACTTTGGTCATAAGGAGGGCTGGTGGGCTCATCTGCAGGGTCAGCGTACTGGCTGAGGTAAGGATGAGAAAGGGCATTGGCTGCAGTGATTCTAACTTCTGAATCCAATTCCAGCATTTTTTCCAGTAGGTCAATGGCCAGCGGGTTCGCTTCCTTAAACACCTGGTTAAAATTCTTCTTCTTCATTGGTGGAAGTGAAGCGATGTAGAGACGAGCCTACAAAACACAATACTATTTTCCGAAACTGAATTTCAAAAAATGAAAAGGAGTTCGTACCGGTTCTGAAGTTATTCTCTGGAGAAGTGCTTCGTTTGGTTTTCCTAATAATTCCATTATTAAGTTCAACTGGTTTATGTGGTCACTTCCAGGGAAGAGGGTTTTTCCTGTGATCAGTTCCGCCATGATGCAGCCAACACTCCAGATATCCACGGTCTGATCATAGTGCATCCAGTTGAGCATGATCTCCGGCGCCCGGTACCAGCGCGTTGCAACGTATCCCGTCATTTCCATGTCAGTTGGCCTTGCCAACCCAAAATCTAAAATCCTGAGCTCACAGTCTTCGTTTACGGCAATATTGGACGGTTTCAAATCCTGTGATAAAGAAAGGACGTTTCAGTCTTTTGATAACTTTGCCCAGAAGGTAGTAATATTTACCCGATGGATTATCCCAGCAGAGTGAATGTACTTAAGACCCCTCAGAATCTGGTAGACAAGAAACTGGACATGCTCGTCAGAGAGTTTCTGGGTTTTGATGATATTATTCAGATCCGCCCCCATTAAAGGTGTAACCAGATAGCTGAAATACAGGAAATTCCCTTTTATGATGAATTCTCTAGCCCTTAATCATTGAAAATGAAGTCTTACACGTCTTCAAAATCATCTTTGCTAGTTGCAGGTGAGAAAACGTCGAGGAGGCCAATGACGTTCTCATGGTTCATATGTCGAAGAAGTCGGAGCTCCCGATAGGTCCGCTTGGCATGCGTGGCTGACTGAAATGGGCGTGCCAATTTTTTAATGGCTACTTTCTCTTGCGTCGTCGTATCCAGACAGGAGCTGGAAAAAATAAAGCATCCATCAAAATAAATCAAATCAATTACTCAAATGAATGGCCAATAATTGCCAGTCGGAAAATTTTATTTCTAATTTCTAATTGTAAGCATGACTAACCAAACCTGGCCGTAGGCTCCGCTCCCCACAGGGAGGGGATTTGTATACTTTTTTGGAATAATCCATTCTGTGCGATTCAGATCCACTTTCTGGAAATCTGGTGGGACGATTGTGGAGGCTGTTCGTTCGGGTGGGACTGCCACAGTACTCGCTTTCTCACTCATTTCACTTAATAATTAATTAATTTAAAAAAAAAAACAAGGGAAAACAATGGCAGTGGAAAGATGATGATTTTGAGAGTGTGATTTTTCTTCTGCATCCACTTGGGTAATTCTCGAGGTCTTCTTCCAACACATAAAGCATAGGAGCCCCAACAAAAATGTGAGGCAAGGTCCATGTGCGAGGTGACGAGGAGGTGTAGAAGAATGTGATTTTTTTTCTGCATCCACTTGGGTAATTCTCGAGGTCTTCTTCCAACACATAAAGCATAGGAGCCCCAACAAAAATGTGAGGCAAGGTCCATGTGCGAGGTGACGAGGAGGTGTAGAAGACTCACTGATCAAGTGGATTTCTATTGTGTGTGGGTGTCAGAAGCCTACTCATAGAAAGCAATAACCTAGGAAAAATTAAGGAAACGCATAGAAAGGATTGACGCTCTAGCTCGAAGTCAGCGCTGATAAACCCACTTCCTGGCTTCGTGTGGCCGATGATCCAGAATTAATGAGCAGAAACCCAGATCCGTCTTCATTTTGCATGAAATCTGGATTTGCAGACCGAAAAGAAGCTCTAGCCTTCTTTAACATGCTAAAAATAAATCCCCAGAGGATTCCCACAAAGAATCTCAAGCCTTTTTCCCATATCCCCATAATCTCTAGAATCTCCATGGGAAGATCAGGGAAAGCATTTGTGGGTTTCTCCCTGATCATGATCTAAAACCGGTCTAACTTGAGTCTAGCTTCTGAAGCAGTTGACAACTGCTGTGGTGTGCTGTGACCATAAAAAAGCGACCTTGAATCAGGGTACTCTTCAGGAAGGCGTAAGGGGGACATTCAGTTCAGCGTCCTTTTTCCCTCACGTTCTGCTCCAGCCGACAAGCTCGGTTACCAAAGGAATGCTAAAAAATTATTTTAACTCCCAGTTCCTGTGCCACAATAACGTTGCAGCATTTTAGTTGCAGAAAATTTTTTTTTTTTTCTAGAAAACAAAATTCTAGTCATATAAGACTTCTAATTTTTTGTAAAATTATCAAGGAGCACTGGATTTTGCTTCATTTTTGTAAAATATGTCACTTATACCCGATATTGCTGTAACAACGGTGTATTTTACTTTTACGCTGCTGGTGGTTGAAGTGATTCGTCGAGCGACTAGACTGGTTCTACTATCCTCTCTGCCATTGGTGGAACTTTGCATAGAGGAATTCCTTGCTGCTTTTGAGCTTTGTGCAATTTGCTACGAAATTAATATCCGTAAGCCTTAAATTTGAAGAAAAAGAAAACTGAATTAATTTTTGTTTGCAGTCCTAGAGTATTCGCATGGGGTTTTCATCTACGCTTTTTTTCTGTTCCTGGCTTCTGCCTGGTGGGGCAAGGCCTGGGGAGTTGCCACCGCTTCTCCTCACACCTACGTCGCTGACTGGCTCTTCGAAGGAACTCCTCTTCCGACGGTATTCGCTGCAGTTTCATCACAAATCCTTGGTGGGATGATTTTCTACCAGTGCTATATCAAGCATCTCTGGTCCTTAGGCTATGGGGATCTCCATTTTGAAAAAGTAACGAACACCAGCATTTGTTACACAGACATTCAGGTGAGACTTTCCTCAGTCATGGAGTTTTCGAAGGTTTCCTCATTGTTTCCTAGCTCTTTACAGGCACCTGTGATCGTTGCGGCCATGGTTGAAGCAGGTGGAGTTTGTGCATGTGCACTTACGACAAAGCTGACCTCAGCCAAACTGAGTCCCACCGTGGCAACAGTCATCGATTCATTTGTTTCCACAGCTCTCGTGGTTGCTGGTATAATAAATCTTGTAGTTAAAATCCATCACCCCCTAAATGTTTCTTTGCTTTCCAGCTATGAACGTCTCGGGTGGCTACTACAACTCTGTACTCGCCAGTGCTATACTCTACGGATGTTTTGGAAGTACGGCCCTTGAACATTTCTCTGTATACTGGCTTGGAGCTATAGCAGGTGCGATTCTAGCACACTTGACTTGGGAAAATCTTCGCACCTTAGCTCCAGACAGAAAACCAAAATCCGATTAATTAATTCTTCATATATTGACAACAATGCTCAAGTGCCTGATTTCGAATAATGGACTCTAGTCAGCTCAAAGTTAAAAAAGTTTAAATTAAACTAAATATTAATGAAACTTAACTGAATAATTTATTGTTAGACTCCAGCGTATTTTACTTCATCGAAGGCCTTTCTTGCTTTTTTCAGTTCCTCGTTCATACTAAGCAGGTCCTTGACACGGGCCTAAGAAACACAAAAAAATTACGAAAAGAAATTACTTTGAAAATATAATAAAAGCACTAACATATTTCCGGGAATCCCTCTTGACGTAGAACATTATGTCTTCCACTGCGACTCGGCCTGGCTTCCCGATTTCCATAGCCTTCTGAGTCTATATTTTAAAATGAAAAGGTTTAATGAAAGTGACATCGGGTTTCGATAAAAAATTCAGCTTACAACTTCAGTTATGTATTGAATGACAAGGTCTTCGATGAGATCCACGCTCTCCGTGTAGGGATTCTTATCGTCACCAAATCCATACATCATACATCGGAGTTCTTTAGAGAAAAGGCGCTTCCTTGAAGGGTCCAGTGTCTCTACCTTCACACCAGAAGACACCTCCCCTTCTTGTGAGCTCTCATCCTCCATCTGAACAATCAGTTCACCGTGATTAAATTGACAAACAAAGCCGATAAACAAAGCAAAAGAACACAATCCTGGATTAAAAGGTAATCAAGCAACACAGGAATAGTTAGCAAGCGAAGCTTCTCATAAGAAATTAGTATTTATTAATAAGTCCATGGAGCATGCATGCGTTGGTTGGGCTGTAGCTTGAGAAATCATGCAGTCGTAAAGTCCTCAAAACGAAATCCTTAGAGAAAAGGCTACCTGATGTTGCTGCTCAGCATTTTCTTCAAGGTTGGGTCCCGGAGTTTCTGATGCCATCGTATATCTGAGATCTCCTGGTTGGAGGCCACGTCCAGGAATATTGTGATGTGGCGAAGAACGCGCTTATACTCTCGATCTGAACATTGCTAATTATAAAATTAAGAAAGGCTTTAACAGTTACATAACATTTACAAAAGCTGGCAACGAGAACAATGTCATATTATTGTCGATTCTTCATCCATCCACCATCACCATTTATAAGAAATCTTACCTCTGAATCCTTCTTACATAAATACTTGGAATCCTTGAATCTCCCGACGTTCAGGTGGGGCAGCCTCGACAGACGAATCTCAGCTCATACAGAGCTTAAACAAACGCTTGAACGCTTATCAATCGATTAGAATCATCCAGCAAAACAAGATTAGCAAGAATGAAGCTTTCCAAAGTCAATCTCTGTTATTCTTGCACATCCCACTTCCCCTTACTCGTTGTATGGCATTCGACAGGAAAAGTAATTATTACTGCAATTTCCCAAGCAATTTTACCATTCAATCAGCAATAATTACAATTTTTATCGAAATTTTGTTAGTACTTTAAATTTAGTTTTGCAATTTATTAGTTAGCAGTTACATAATTCGATTGGCTGAATTTGACTACTGTTGTCCATTTATAAGGGGAGCTTGCCGAGGGAAATCACCGTGCTGGGCGGAATTTGAACTGAAGAAGTGAGTCCACGCACATTGTTTTTTACTTACTCTGCCTGGGACTGGAAATTCTGAAAATCGTTTTCTGAAGACATAAATCTGTTTGCGGTCCATTGTTATTTTATTGGATTGGCCGATTCATTGGTATTGTTGGTGAGTGCTGGAATGTCGTCAGAAGCCCGTAACCCCAAGGCAAATGGGGATGAGAGTTCAACATCTGTAAAGGATCCAGTGCTGGTCGGGATCCTATTTGCTGTACTCACCGTCTTCCTCACTATAAGTAAGCTATATGAGTGATCTTTATAAAATCTAAGGGTTTGAATCTTATATCCATGCTGTTGTTTTCTTCCAGTGTACTTTTACATTCGAAATACGAAGCGAGGCCGTTACATCCTAATAGTGGGTCCAACTGAATCCGGAAAGACTGCACTGTTTGCTCGACTTGGATTCGGGAAAAATGTTGAAAGTGTTACTTCAACATCTCCAAATGTTACTGAGTATGAAGTACCTGGTAAAGCTCCACTCATTCTCAAGGATCTGCCAGGTCATGAAAAACTACGAATGCAGTTCTGGGATTCGAATAAAGTGGGAGTGCGGGGAATTATTTTTCTTGTGGATGCTGCTGGAGGAAGCAAATGTATTCGTGATGCTGCTGAAGTCCTCTATGACATCCTCACTGATCCAATTGTCAACGGTGTTAAACCCTTCATCCTTATTATTGCTAACAAGCAGGACTTACCAACAGCAAAGGGCACGAAAGTCCTTCGCCTTCATTTGGAACGCGAAATGTAACTGTTAATTATTGGGCTAACACGCGTGGCAGATTTTATAAAAAAAATTTCTGATTTTTTTAGTACTACCCTACGACTGACGAAATCTGCAAGTTTACAGACGACTGGTGGGAAATCAAGTGCACCTAGGACTTTAGGTAAACCGGATATTGACTTTGATTTTGACCATCTCCATCCTATTAAGGTAAACAGGAACACTGAAACAACCAGGGTGTTTTAACGGAAGAACAGTGCTTAAAACACCCTGGAAACAACTAAACTAAAGGCAAGATCGTACTGATAAACTGGACTTCTCTGTTTCAGGTTGAATTCTGCGAAGGAGCAACGAACTCAGATGAGAGCGAACTCAAGCTCGTTAGTAACTGGCTAGAAAAAATAGCGTAAAGTATAGGCTGACGAACTCTCTGCCCTTTTTCTAATGTGATCAGATGCATTCAATTAGCCAATAGGCAGTAGCATGTATTTATTTATCTCAATCAATTCAGTCGACTATGTTGAACTTTCCCTGGGTTTCTTTAAGTTTGGATTGTAAATTCTCAAAGTACTTCATTTTGTAAAGAATAGATTGAGCTTCTTCTAATTCGTTCCTTTGAAAGGCCTTACTAAGTCCCTTCTCTAGTCGTAGCAGTTCCTTTTCGTTGCTTTCTCGGAATTTTCTCCACTGCTCGGCTGATGATATTGACTCAACTTCTTCGTTGAGTTCCATGACTTCACTCAGGAACTCTGGATCCAGAATCTGCTGTTTCTCTATGTCCGCAGATACGCCTTGGAGTTTCAGGAGATAAAAACCACGCTCGATTGGATTCTGAAGTGTTACGATTGCTTGGTTAACAAAAGAAGACAAGTTTTGACTCAGCTCCTGTTCTTCAGCATCTTTGTTGCTGAAGAGATCTGGATGCAGTTTTCTCTGTAGTTTCTTCATGTTGGATGACAGATCTGCAGAAGAGACGTCATAATTCACTTCTGATTGCCCAAGGAGAGTAAAATAGTCTGGAACTTGATCTGAAGAATATTTTTGAAGCCGACCACATTTTGGACAAGAGCCTGGGAACTGTGTGATAGGTGTTCTAACACTTGTTCCACACTTCCAGCAAGTCGTTGACAGTGAGCTTGGAGTTTTAAGGGCAGACGACTGGTACAAGGACTTCATCGTCACCAGTGTTCGAAGTGTGGTTACGCTAGGCTGATGGCCAGAGCAGGTACGTCGGATTAAACAGCGGTCCGTCAACAGGCTGGTTACAAGTAAAGGCTGAGCATTCGCTAACAATCCAGAACGGCGAATTATGAACGACAGACTGCGAAAGAAAGGATCATACATTTTTAAGCGTAAACCGGTCAACCATTTAGTCGCCAAGCTAGCTTTCAGAGCTCGCTGTATACTGTCCAATCGAGGTAAAAAGTGCTTACAATTCTGAGCCGGACATGACATCCACTGTTTCTAAATTCTTGACGCGATCTTAGCGATGAATACAGACTTGTCTTTTCCAAACACTGCTGTTTTTGTTTTGACTGCAAAATTCCAGAAGCGAGCAGCTGATTTCTTCACGTGAATTTTGGAGCTTGGATCCTCCCCTTTTATCCTTGGACTCTTCCAACACAAACGCGTCAGCTTCTTTTCCCGGCCCCCACCGCCATTTCCATTTCCCTTTTCTTTTCTGAGTCAATGTGTTTTGATTCGACGTTACGGATTGTTTTCCAATTCCGTTAATTGTAATTTATTCAGTAGAACTAAGAGATACCTGAGATACATCTATATTTTATTACGTCTCGTATACTTCGGATTCATCATTGGTGTAGCTCTATCCTGCCCAAGTGTCTGCGCTACTCTACTTTCCGCTTCTAAGCACTCGATAGCTAGTGCTGACTAAAGGTACGAGTTCGTTGGTTTGTTCTATTGGATAAAAATTGAATCTCCATACTCCATACGTCGAGTTGGCATTCTGCTTCCTCAGTATCTCAAACTTGACGATTGTGAACACGCTATTCCTTTTCAATAGTCTGGTCCGTCAGGGTGGGTATCACACGCCGCGGGTGTGACAATGACGACCACTTCCGAGGCAGAGTTGCCTATGGGTACGGTTCCCGCAGGTTCCGTGACTCCCGCAGCTTCTACGACAAGTAGAAGGAGCTATGGACCAGTCGTTATTACCCTGGAAAATGTGCTCATCCCACCTCACAAGCTGAATCCCAGCCCTTCTGCCCTCGATGGTCTTGACGAAGAAACGGAAACGTTTCTCCGTGTCGGTGGATGTGAACTAATTCAGACTTCTGGAATCCTTCTTAAACTTCCACAGGTAACAAATTATCAGATTTAAAGATAATCATATACAGAGAATTAAGCAATTAGGGATCTTTCTATTGTAGACGGCGATGGCAACCGGGCAGATCCTGTTCCAGCGGTTTTATTACTCTAGTAAGCCAGTCTTCTATATGGGTTTATTCAGTTTAATATGATTTTTCTTTTCGTTTAGAATCTTTTGTTCGCCAGCCAATGGAAGTGACAGCTATGGCATGTATTTACTTAGCATCAAAAATTGAAGAGGCGCCGCGAAGAATTCGTGATGTCATCAACGTGTTCCATCATATACGACAGTACCGAGCTGGAAAGTAAGTTAAAGTCCCTGAACTAAACTCGACTGGACTTGTTTTTACCATTTTGAAACCTCAGTCAGTACGAATATCGGGCGAGGTAACAATGCTCGCCAAGTATCGCACTGTCGTTGGTTAAAATGGGAAACAATGTCCATGCCAATTATTTACAAATATAATAGAAGCTATGTTCATTCTAGGCGATTACCGTTGCACAAAGGTTGAGTACGATCCTGTGCACGATTGATCTTTGATGGAATAAGTCGAACGGTAATTTGTACACAGTCTCAGTCTGGTAGTGCTTTTCTATTTCCTACGTCATTCTCTGTCACTTTATACTTTCTTAAAAGTTAGTAGGAACTCCAGGGTTCGGACCACTAAACAGGCGTCAGGAGGACGTTCCATTCCAGGTCAGATTCATGTATTCTCTTGAATTTATTGGTGTAATCCTCCTTTTTCAAAATTGGAAGCCAAGCAGCTTGGTATAGACACCTACATCAACCCATCTCCAGTGTAATGCAACTGCAGCGTTGTTGGAAAGGCCTCTTCCCCAGCCAAATGCCTGCCCCACCGCCAAGTTTACGCTCGAAACACGTCCTACACGAGAAAATTTTATGACCGGTGCTCCGAGTTCGTTTCCACTTGCGTTCAGTTTTGGTCAATGATTGTGATATTGAAGTTTCTAGAAGGATAAATTCATCCACCATAATGCACGATTCATAATCGTCTTTATTCTCCATCAAGGTTTGCTTTTGCGCGTTTCCTGACCCAATTATTCATTTTCAGCTATTTCTGAGGATATCTGCTACGGGGATGCTGAGTTTCGTTTATAAATTAGTTTCTGTTATTCTCGAATGCGTCTTTTATAGGATGATTTCTTGGACGATCGACGATCTCGCGGTGAACGAGAACGAGAGCGTGAGCTCGAGTGCTTTGAATACTTCTTTCGCTTTTTGCGCGTTTCCTGACCCAATTATTCATTTTCAGCTATTTCTGAGGATATCTGCTACGGGGATGCTGAGTTTCGTTTATAAATTAGTTTCTGTTATTCTCGATGTCAATTGACTACTGCATTAACCATTTCATCCCCCAAGGGTCTTTCCAACCTCGCTGCTGTTGCATGTCAGTGGTGGTAAGTTCATGTTAGGTCTGATTTTTGAAAAAGTTTCCAACTGGTTCAACTTTGAGTATCATGAATTATTAGACCAGCCAATGGACAAAATGGAAATAGAAAAGTACTAGTCGTGTACAAATTGGACTTAGGGTTTTTGAGGTCTCGATTCCCAACATCGTCTGGAATTCTTATTTTTTTTTAAATTCTAGGGTACTTCAGCCCCTGATTTTGGATCCCGCCTACGTCCGACTCAAGAACGACGTTACTTTGGCAGAGAGGAGAATTTTAAAGGAGCTCGGGTTCTGTGTTCATGTCAAGCATCCTCACAAAGTATGAAATACATACGCCATTCCCCTACTTTCTCCCTCTAA
This sequence comes from Brachystomella parvula, assembly GCA_019776545.1. NCBI lineage: Eukaryota > Metazoa > Arthropoda > Collembola > Poduromorpha > Brachystomellidae > Brachystomella > Brachystomella parvula. Next base: position 9,966 of record JABASM010000089.1, read on the forward strand.
CTTTCTTTCATTTTCAGATAATTGTGATCTACTTGCAACAATTAAGTCATGACCAGGATCGAAACTTTGTGCAGATGTCCTGGAATTATATGAATGACGCACTTCGGACTAACGTCTTTGTACGATTCACTCCAGAAGCTATTGCATGTGCTTGTATCTTCCTCAGTGCTAGGGTGCTCAAAATTCCACTTCCAACATCTCCAGCCTGGTATGAAGTTTTCGACGTAACTGATGCCGAAGTGGTGGATATTGCTACTAACATTATTTCATTGTATGACCGTCCTGCTGTAAGTCCCTAAATCTCTGCTCATGGTTTTCAAAACCTAGTTGATTAATTCTTATTCTTACTACCTTATTACAGATTAACTATGAGGAGCTTGAGAAAAAAGTAAACGTTCTTGCAAAAGCTTATCAGGAGTTGAGAGAAAAGGGGAAATCTTCCATTTTGAAAGACGAGTCAGGGATTGAAACACCGGAATCAAAACCCAGCTCTCCATCTAATCAAACCATTCCAGAAACTGAGTCGTCTAGTACCGTGTCTAAAGTCACAGCAGGAGACAAACGACGGTCAGAGGTACTCAATGGAGACTCAGAATCTAAAAAGTTGAGAAAAGACCGAGATGCTACCTCACCGTAAGTTACTGTAAAACTCTTTTAGTTGCGTAGTTTAACCAGTATTAAACTGTTTGATTAATGATTTCAGGAACAAGCGAGCGAGGCGTTCGCCCTCTCCCATAATTTTTAACAGTAGCAATGCATCTTCCCATCGTCGAAGTCCAACCCGACACAAGCACAAAAAGCGAAAGAAGTATTCAAAGCACTCGAGCTCACGCTCTCGTTCTCGTTCACCGCGAGATCGTCGATCGTCCAAGAAATCATCCTATAAAAGACGCAGCCCATCTCCAGCAGGTGGTACTTATTACAAGGACCAGAAAAAAAAATCCAGTTACTCCTCATCCTCTGATCGATACAGGACGCAGAAACCTCGAAGTTACAGCTGAGTGTAATCAGAATGTGAAAGAAACCATTTCCTTGAAATTACTATAAATATATTTATCAAAGAATTACGTTTACTCAACGCTCAATTTTATTTTCCGTTCCAGTAAATTGAATCATGCCGGACGACGTTTTTAATAATTCTGCATCAGTTTCTGTTACTTATTATAAATGGCGTAATAACACATTTTTCGTCAATTCTAATTAAGAATACTCTAGATCCACCCCTCTGTAGCACGGAAAAAATAAGAGCTTCCTATAATTCGGAGGCATCAGTCAGTTATTTTCTCACACTAGAAAGTGATTGTGCAACTGCACCCCTTTATTCTCTTCGATTAACTATCCGGAAATAAGGTGGGGAGAAAAATCGTGAAGGGTTTCGGATGGGAATCATAATTGAGCTTGATCAGTCTCCAGCTCTTCGTCAGTAGTTGATTCATCTCTATCATCAGGATTGAGTTGAATCCGATGTCGTGGTACAAAATGGCGTCGTCGGGAATTCGGCCGGAAGGCAGACGGACCTCCGTTACCGATAGGACGTGTACCATAATTTAGACGTTCCCTCTCTTGCAGTGTTCTCAGCATTTCCCGATCAAAATCCTCCTCGGACTCGGAATCCGTGTCTTCGAGTCCGTTTGGGTAGTAGTCAACTATTGGTTGGCGAATGGGAGGTGGGACACCAGGACCAGGTATAAATTCGTTACTGTTGTTATCGAAGCGGGGACCGGGCTGTGCTGGAACTCGAAGCTGATGCAACTCTTCGTCCTGCTCATTCTCACCGATCCTCTGCTCTTGAGTCTCATCCACCACATCTTCAGCATAGAGAATTTCATGGCACAGTGGACAGGTATTTTGAACGTAGAGCCATTTCCGTAGGCAAACGGCATGGAATAAGTGACCACAGAGTGTTACTTTAGCGCTTTCCATTTCCTCGTAACAAATAGCACAGACGTCATCTCTCTTCTCAGCCAATTGGTCGTCAGATGCATCTGCCAAGCTTTCGATTTTCTTCGATGCAGTTCTCCGCTGGCAATATATTCTCCATCCTTTTTTACCTTCGCACCAGATATTGAAGTAGGCGTGAATTCCCATTCCAATCGCACGTATTGCACTTGCCGACTCAAACAAAAAAATCCAAACTGCATTCACGAAGAGAAAAATTCCCGTGAGGAATTCTGCGGAGTGGGAAAAGGACTTGAGATAGAAAACAATGTCATCGTGTCCCACGGTGTCATGGAGGTGGGCAAAGAACCGGAGTGCGGCAGTTGGAAGGATTGCACGAAGTATCCCAATCGCTTGTTGAAAGGGCTCAGGGGTCGTCACGCGTTGAGAGAAATAGACGAACACCGAAATGAGCAGGGAGACGAGTATTTTTATCTTAAATTCCAGAGCAAGGGCGAGGACGGCTACGGACCATGTAGAAACAATCGAGGAACGGAGAATCACAACCGATGACCAAAAGGAGACACAGAGAAAAAGAATAGAGAGGATAACTGCACGGATTTGGAGAGCTTGGAATGATCGGAAGGCATGAAGAAGTGGGACAACCTGCGGGAAAAACACAAAGTTAGATCATTCAATTGTCAAAACGCTTTGAAAGCGTTAAATTACCATCTGATGGAGAGCATGGAATAGAGCAGTGGCAAGAAGCACAACGTTCTTGAAAAGTCGGTCCAGCCTCTTCTCGGGATCTAGTGATGTTAGTCCAGTTTGAAGGCACAGGATGAAGAATAGCACTGTGGAAATTGAACCGAATCGATTAACATCAGCATCTGAGTTTGTTCCATGGTACAAAATCCAAAGCAAAACCGCTCCAATCTGGAAACAAAGAAATGAAGACGGTGTAATTAATAATCAGTGGAACAACTATAAAATAATAGATTGTTAACAACGTATTACAAAATGTATTTATAAATACATAAAAATGTTGTTTGAATACTCACCTGGTGAGCAACGGCAGATACTGTGACCTGAAAATAGAATTCGAAAACAGAAAATCAATGAATAAAAAGTGCGAATGAAGCAAATTGTAGTGCAGTCAATAGGACAAGCAAAATCAAAGATAACTCACGGTTAGCCCAATAATCCCAGGTAATGTCTCACTTCCGTTCGTCATGACGTGTCGGAGTACGTGTGGAAACGAATGATCAGGAAGTTGATAAAAAGCATCGTACAAAGCTCTTGAGATCCAGAACAATCGAAAAACTGCATTAATTCGGAGTCTGCTGGATTCGACCTGGATGAGATGACTTATTCCAAATTCGTTTCGAGTTCTTTTAGTATCCGCCCAAGAAAGTCGAAGAAAGTTGTATAATTCAGGTATTGCTACCCATAGGGATGCTTGTAGGAAGACCACTAATGAAATGTAAACTATTCCTTGGAACCGTACTACTCCACTGATGAAGAATAGCGAAAACATCAGTGCATCAAGCAGTTTGAAGACGGCGTTTCGCACTGGGCTCTCTTTTAGATCTTCGGGATAACCACCTGGCCATGAGCGCGTGAGGAAGTAAATTCCAGCTAGTATTCCCCTAATCAAGATGTTTCCAGCAAGAGCTGGTCCGACAGCCCAACTCCATTGCACTGTCAGCGGAAGTGGTGTGAAGTAATAGCTGATATAAACGGACGAGAAGGCAAGAAGGTACGAATAGAGTTTGACGAGATTTTTGGTTGAGAGCACAAAAACGACTAGAGCTGCAGCAAATACTGGAATTATTAAGATCACAGCATAAGTCCGTCATTATCCGTCCCGTATCGTTTGATAATTCATTTAAGTTCAAAGGAATAAAATCATTAATTTACACTTACTTTGGAGGAAAAGTACAAACTTGAAGAGTTTGAGCACTTCAGTAACTCCAGAATCCACGAGGTTCAAATCTCCCAAGTCTACTCTCATTAAATGTGAAGAATCCCAATGAGATCCAGAATGGACGCTGTTCGGTAGGTTAGAATCTGATCCATTCAGAATCTCACTTCCTCCCCTTACCAGTGAGAGGATACTGGAAGTGAAAGAGGAAGTTGAAGGAGAGAGCTCTTTTGACGCTTGAACATTTTCTCCATTTAAAAGGACACTGTCAGGGTTCTGGCTCCATTTCTCCTGACTCAGACCAAAATTGTTCCGAAAAATCTCGTCAACTATGAGAAGTGGCGGAACCCGGAGAAGGGACTCACAAGCTAAGAATATTTTGTTGCGGAGAGCCATTGCTTTGGAATTAAATACTTTACGTTTGGCAAACTGGGAAGCTCATCAATGCTGTTGATCTCACTGAAAATAAATAAACAGAATAATAATTAATGAAAAATGTTATATTCCTTGGAAAGTGTGGCTTGGTTTCAGTTTCTGTGAAGCGTAACCTCAAAGTATATTACACTGCTTGATGTATAATAGAATGTCAACTACTAAAAAGGAAGACTGAAGGTAATTACGCAAATTAAAACTCAATAAGTTTCCTACTACGAGATCCGAAAATAAGTTAACCTGTAGTGTAAAATCCCAATTCAATAAGTTGAGACCGCAGCAGGTTGATTGAAGGTGTATACAAGGTAAACTGGTTTAAGACGAAAAACTTCAAGGCAAATCAACAACACATGCAGCAGCATCGCATTCAGCGAAAGGGTCGAGTGTAGCTCTAATGGCAGGGAAGCATTAAAGGACTTTTTTTTGTGTTCAACTCAAATCAGTCTAGCAAATGATCGGGCACACGTCCACGCATCTGAATTACACCACCCATTACAATGGGAGTTAATTAGGCCCTCGCGTTCCCTAGTGACTTTACTTTTTCTGACCAATAACTGTATCAATTTGTTGAGCACTTTAGAAACTTTGTTGCGAGAAAAAAGGTCACATGCCAGGTTTAGGAAGAAAAGAGTAAGCGTTGCTCCAACAAAAAATAAATAAATTTTTTTCCGGAAACTTTTCAGACTGAATTAGAGTATGGAAGCGGGAGGATAATTAAAATTAATGTTAGTCTACGCAAGGAGACCGTAGAATATAAATGATGCCAGATGCCAGATACCAACTGAGGTAGAGAATCTTAACCTCTCTTCTTAACTTCCTCTCTCTTCAAGATCAAATCATTCGAAGGTCTCAAATCGTAATCAACGGCATTGGCCAAAAGAATGAAAATGGGGAACATGTCTGATGTAATTGAACGAATGAAGAGGATGAAGGAGATGCAGTCGGGGAGGGATGAGATCATTTTTGTTATTATTGCCTTGGATCATCTTGCTTCTTGGATCTGAAGCACATACGGCGTCCGAAGCATGTTCTAACGGCAAGGATGCCGAAAGCTCTTTTGCACTTTATACTCCCAGACTCTCGTAATTTTCATGACAACGATAAATGATGAAGATAAGACGGGCCGGTCAGGACCTTTACGCTGCTGCGCTGGCACAAATCCTCACTTCCGGTTATGTTACATTCCCTGACTTACATCAGCTTTTCTGTAAATGCGTACCAGCTCTTACTCTTACTTCTAAAAAGGTTGAAAACATAGTGCAGCTTTTATGAAACTTGTCCTTTGCCCTCTCTGTCGCATTTCAGTGGAATGAATGGAAAAGACTAGGAATTAATTTTTTAACTTACTGGAAGTAAAAGAAGAAAGTTGGAAATACCAATGTGAGGACAAGCAGCGGCACTGCCACTGGAGTCGGTTTGCTGGAAGTTTTCACTGGGACGTCAGCTGACACTGCTCTGTTTTTCTTTCGCTTCCGACCTCGACGTCATCACCTTATCGATTGATTTTGATTGCAATTCTCCATCCTTATTACTATTAGTTTTTTTCCCCAATGTTTAAAACTATGAGCCTGGACCAGTGTTGGACAACTCTTTACTTTCTGTTTCAGAACCTTGACTTAATACTATTATAAATTGATGTCACAATTAACTGAAGTTTTTTTCCCCAATGTTTAAAACTATGAGCCTGGACCAGTGTTGGACAACTCTTTACTTTCTGTTTCAGAACCTTGACTTAATACTATTATAAATTGACGTCACAATTAACTGTTGATGTCTTAAATTTAGACTTAGGATCGTTATTTATCACGGTTCTCGAAGATCTCGTCAGGTCACGGCCAATTTTGATTTTTACAAGATTTCTGATTTTAGTAAAACAGGTTGCCCTGCCGTTAAATCTTGTCTGAGAACGGGCGCACTATAGTAGTAGGCGGAGAATTTACTCCGACAGTTTACTCGGTTTCTGGCTCTGGGAAATCACTATAATCTTGGAAGATGAGTGTTTACTACTATAATAATTTTTGCGCAATTTATTCTGCTTCTCGTTAATCAAAGGAATCTAATCGAAGTCAAGGACAGGATTCTACGAGGCTCCTGGTAAGGGTCGCATTTTGTCTTCCTGCCTATTATCCATTATTGGGGAATGGTTTTATATTATTTTCCTTTGCTCTAGGTCGAAGGTCAGCTTTGTGGTCCCTAGTGGGGGTACTGCCAGTGATGGCTCTTGAAACTCAGCACTATATTGTCATCCTCGCTGTGCTCCTTACGNATTGGGGAATGGTTTTATATTATTTTCCTTTGCTCTAGGTCGAAGGTCAGCTTTGTGGTCCCTAGTGGGGGTACTGCCAGTGATGGCTCTTGAAACTCAGCACTATATTGTCATCCTCGCTGTGCTCCTTACGCTCCGAGAAATATACCAGTTTAGCTCTCATGATGATTCCACTAATGCCCATGCCAAGGATGAGGAAACGAGTGAGGATGCTCTTGAGGAACCAGGGTCAAAGTTAGGATCTGTTGGCAAGCCTTCGCTAACGACGGATCCAGAAATTAAGTTTCTTTACTGGTGTGTATCCAAATGAATCGCCTCATGTTAACTATAGACTCGTTTATTCTGGCTTTTTCCCTTTTTTGTTACAGCTCTTCGTGAGGGTACCGTAACGCCTATGTGCAGTTCGCCCAAATTCTGCAGCATAGGTATCCTGCTATTTACATTGAGGGAGGAAACTTTCCTCCTCCAGCCTGGAGAGTCACCGTTGCCCAAATACTAGGAATTCTCAAGTTTATCGTTATTGGAGCCGTCATCATGAATCAGTTTACTTTGTTTGCAACTCTCAACGTCCCACCAGCACGGATAGAATGGATTCGAGACAATAAAATATTCTTCTGTCTGTTCGCTTTCTTCGTGAGTAACTTTCTAGAGACGCAGTTATTATCTACAGGGGCCTTCGAAGTATATGTCAATGGTAAGACCCTCAGCTTAAAAGTTAGTGTCCGGTTGAATTCAATATGCTTATAATTTTTTTTTCGCAGGTGCTCGAGTCTGGTCAAAACTTGAGAGCGGTCATGTACCATCTGTTCCTGAGCTGGTAGAAGCCATCGAATCACAGCTCAGGCCAGGTCAGTTTGCTTACAACAAGGACTTCGTCTAATCTGATACATGTAGCACATATGATTATGTAGCAATAGCATTTCGATTTGTTCAAATAAGGAATTCTTAGCTTGAGCTTGGTAATGACTGGAATGTGCAAGAAGTTTTCTGTTTTTTCTTCCTTTTTATGATGGTACCACCTTTAACCGTCCTCGACGGCAGGTGGTTGCCTGATTTTTTCTTATGAAGGAAGTCTGTAAAACAGAAAGCCGAATGTCACTATCCAATCGTTCTGAGTTTGTTTGTTTCTTTGGTTTCCTTATTAAAAATCGGTACATTCCTTTGAATCAACACAGAAAACCCTCCCTCTTTATTTCCAACAATATTAATTTAGCTGAATCGATGATAATTACTTCTTAAATAATAGCCACAGGTTGCAGGGTTAATTTATTGATTAGCCATCCTCTTCTCCAAAAATTTCCCTAAGATTCCCTAAGAGAGCAATTGCTTCTTTTGCACCTTTGAGAATATCAGGAAGATTTTTAACAAGCCCGTCTAGGCCTGCTTGCACGTCTCTTGCCAAAGTGTCCACATAAATAAGTCCAGGTTTCGGTGCTTCAGTTGTTCCAGGGGTTGTGCTAGTGGTTTTTACGCTCTTATTCGTTGTGTCTTCAGTTTCAACTGGAACGCCGTCAGTGGGAAGCTCAGTAGGTTTAGGTGTTTTCGGATCGGGCACCGCCTCAGCGAAAACGGGAATGAAAAATTCTGTCGGCTTTTGTTTTATTGCTGTAGGGGTGGTGCTCGTGGATGGTTCAAAAGTCTCTGTCTCTGGAGGTGGTGCAGGATTTGAGTGATTAGGGGCATAGCCTTGTGTGAAAGAATTCTTGTGGTTGGGTGCATAGACAAGCATAGGGAGGTGTGGGGTGGTCGTCACGAGTGGGGAGTCCGTCAACGGTTTGTAGACTGGGAGTGGCATGTAAGCAGGGGCGTAGACAGGGTGGAGACCGCTTGCATAAATGGAAGAGGGTTGAGCTTGTGTGAGCGGAACTGCTGGATCAGTATTGACTATGTTAGCCAAAACAAGGTTAGAATTAATATCAAAACTAAGTAGGAACAGAGGGTAATTGAATATTTGAGCCCTTACTTACGCGAGACCGGGCTTCGTCCCTGACGTACACGCCTTCCTACAAGTCGTAGGGGAGGAATGGTTTTTGGTGTGGTTGTAGTTGTCGTTGTTGGTTCCGGAGTAGGTGGATAGACAGGGACTGGGACATACTTGATGACTGTTGTGGGTGCTGGTGCTGGGCGTCTTCGATCCAGTATTAATTTAATTGGGTTGCCAAATGGAAATAAGATGAGCTTTGTTGCGTGCTGAAGAGTGTGAGTCACATTGAGAGGTGGGGCGGTCCCATTTTCTCCACCCCCGAACACGGATTTCAGGATTCCTGCTAACTGCGGGATGAGCGGAACTGTGAAGAAGAAAAAAATGGAATGAGAACGCCAAAATTGTAGCAATTATTGTTATGTTTCCTACCAGTTCGTTTGGTCGTAGTTGCAGCGGAGTCTCCGGAGCTGCTTCCACTGTCTGATCCTGATCCCCCTGCAGCATCCTCATCATCACCCCCGGTACCACTGCTGGCTTCCTCGGCCTCTTCTTGTCTAGGTTGACGCATTCGATATTGCAAAGGGATCTGCTCAAGTTCTTTCACAGCCAAAACCCGAAGTGCCTAGAAATCAGACCATTTTCGAATAAAACTGATTTTTTTACGTAAATGATTTATTTTTACCCTGAAAATATTTTGAGTAAGCTTGGCCTTCGCATACTCTTGTGCAGCTCCTTGAACGTCTTTTGCATGGCTCACCAATTTCCCCTTGGCTTCTGCTATCTCACCTGCAATTTCAGATTCCAAGCCGTCTAAATATAATTTGTCGTCAACGGAAGTCAATTGCTGGGCAATGACTTCATATGCAGAAAGTCCAAGGAGGAGAAGAGCGAAAATTTTTTCCATGTTCGCTGATTGGTATCGACTGATTAGATGGTGTTTTGGATTGTAGGAAATTAAAGACAGTGGCTAATTAATTAAAGGGTGAAAGCTTAGCTAAGCTTAAATTATCGAATTCATTATGGAAATTCGAGGGCTCTGGCACACCTGAATCAAATCTGGAGTCTATAATTGGCAGTTTGGTTTAATTAGAGACTGGGTGAATGAACTCGCATCTTTCAAGCATTCAGCATCATTTCAGGATTTTCTTTTCCTGTACCCGATTCCCAATCCCTAATTTCTAAATTTCTTAACCCATGACTAGAAAACTGAGGATGCTGAATGAAAATATTTTGCTGGGGATGGTGATGATGATGCCGGGTATGCCTCGAGCAGCGATTGGTTGAATCTCAGTTACGTCAACTCCAGCTGGTTTTTTCCTACCGAATTTAAACCTATACGGCGGGGTTTTTTCATTAATTTTTACAAAATAAACTGAAAAATGAAAACTAAACAGGTTCACTGCTAATTAATACTACTTTCGACTTCGGAATTGACCATGAGCCAGTCCTTAGCAGGAAACGGCTTGTTTGGACTGTCGTACCTTCAAACCACCCTGGCCTTTGGAATTCTCGGAATCCTCACCCCGCTCGCCGTCAATGGAATCCAGCGTCTAATTAAGAAAACCTCCGCTTCGAAGGTAAAGCGTGAAGCGGCTGCAACCAGGACTCTGGCACCGAGTAGGCGGCAGACGAAAGCAACCTATGACCTCTGGAATACAGCAATTTTTTTCCCTTCTCTTTTACCCGAAGAAGAAGGTTCGTCGCTTCAGCGACTACTCTTTTACCTAAACTCAGCCGAATCCAGCCTCAAAATCTGCGTGATGACAATGTCTTATCAGCCAATTTACGATGTACTCTCAAAAAAGCATGCTGAAGGTGTTCAAGTTTTCGTTTTCACTTCTTACAATTGCGCTAAAGGGAAAGCGCAGCGACTCAAAGGTAATCTGGTGAACCGATAAAGGACTGGCAAACAGGATTTAATACTATAATATATTATTTTTTTCATCTTAGGAATTGCAGTGAGGAGCAGAAAGAAAAGCGGTTACTCTACAGAAATGCATAATAAATACGCCATTATTGACAATGAGAAAGTTTTAACTGGTTCACTCAACTGGAATAAAGAGGTATGACAAAGGCCGGTATACTATGTTAACTGTTAATCCATCCGGAATGGCTAACTCGGGTTTTCATTAATTTCTCTTTCCAGTCCATTCTTCATCAACGTGAGAATATTCTTGTCACGACAGACGCTCGAATAGTCCCAAAGTTCGTGGCTCACTTTGACTACATGTGGAATTCCGCTGGGGAGGATGAAGTGAATTGAATCCTGAAGCGATTCCTGTGACCGCGGTGCCTTTTCGTACTCATTAATTCCATCACTTTAGCGGACATAATCTTGTACTGTTGATTTGGGTCCATTTTGTGAGGGGAAGATGAAGAAAAAATTTGTTGTCTACATGCAGTTGTCCCGTTCAGTTCGCCTGCCGCTTCCAGATAGGAAGGAAGGAAGGTTTTTTCGGATAAGAAAAATACTTCAGCTCAATTGATATCGATCGATGATACCTAACCATTCGTTGACGGCTTACTAATTTATTTAGAATTTTATTTATACTAAATTAGTCCTACTCATGCACATATATATTTTTACACGGTTGTCAAAATAGTCGAATGGTTTGCTGAAGCACATTAGGCGCATGATACTGACTGAGTTATAAGTTTAGGACAATGGGATCTTAAATCCAACGCAGCGTTTTCTTAATATTAAAATCTCATGGTTTTTGTATTTAATTTACAGGAGCTTTCACACGCGTGTTGGCCGGATGTAATTGGAGGTTGAGGCAGTATTTTTGTTTGCTATATCTGCCGAAGTAAGGGTGGAGTCATTGCTGCTAACGCTTCCATTCATATTTCCGTTATTATTATCCTGATACGTGGAAGGCTCCGCGCCGATCCCTGACTCTTCAGACCTTAGTTTCCGGAGGGACGTCCTATTCCTGCTATTCTGATTGGCAGTTGAGAGAAGGAAAGATGAGGCACGAGCAACTATTAACACCAATTTAAAACAATTAGAATCCTGAGAATTTCCTATAAATAATCATTAAATTATTGGGTTTACCGTCCCAGTGGGACATTTCCAGTACCGAGACTACCCTCTCCACATCCTGTTGAAGCAGAGACTCGGGAAGGAGAGATTTGAGACGGAGGAGCTTCACTGCACGTGCCGAGTCGTCACGACAGATATCCAAAGCCCAGATTATCTCCTTCTCGGTAGCCTGTCAAAAAATTACAAATTAAAATGTAAACTGGGACATTGCTTTTGGGTTTGTGAAGTATCACTTTACCGATGACCCCAGTATTCGCTGGACGGTCTTAATTTTCAATGGATTTGCGTAAAGGATTGCATTCTTGGTAGGGCTGCAGCTTAGGCTTGACTTGGTGTCATTTCCAGTAAGCGGTGGACCAGCATGACTCGATTCAGTCCCACTTCTCACTCTCGCAGATTCATCAATAGGTGCCGAAACCTCATGACTCGGCTTTGACGACTGAAATTTATCAGTCTGACCACCTTCATTTTTACTTTGGGTAAACGTTTCAGTATCTGTAGGAGGGGTTTGACTAGATGAGGACTTGACTTCTGTTTCTTGATATCGTTTACCTAGAGAGAATTTCTTACTGGTTTCTTCAGTCTTCTGTTCAAAACATTTTCGGCGATCGCTGATATGTAGCGGTGAGCTCTCCGAGAAAGATTCGCTGTCTATCGGATTTTTTTCTTCGGCAACATGCGTCTTCCCTTCACTATTATTTTTCTCTTCATCATCTTTATATAGCGTTGGGGGATGGCTGCTGTTTTCTGCAGATTGTGCCAGACTTTTTACTGATCCAATACTCGCCTGGTTTGGCACTTCCGTATCTGCTATACTAACTTCAGAAATATCATCCACCGTATGTGAGCATCTTTTGTCATCAATAATCTCGGGGGTGTTTCTTGGGGCCTCTGGTTGAGCAATTTGTTTTGGAGGGGAAGACGAGAGATGAATTCTCATAGGCTTGGGTGGGGGAGGAGGTGGGGTTTCTGATTCGTGGCAGGGCATGGCTACCTTGCCAGGTATTAGTAGTGGATGCTTTCTCTGATGCCTCACTCCGTTGGACTGATTGACACTGGTTTGAACGGATTTCACTGGAGTTGGTGTAGTAGGTGAAGTGGTCCCATCAAAACTACGGGATGCTGCAAACTTCCGTCTTTCTCTTGGTGGGAGGGGAAGTACATTCGGCACCTTGTTTTTTCTAAGAAGTCGGAGTGGATTTCCATCAACTTCTTCTTCCTCAGTTCCACTAACCGATGGGATGTGATGGGAGAGGGTAAGGTCTTCTGTGCAGCTCAGACTCTTTGTGTGGCTTCGGACGAAGGCTGGACTTTTATTTGGAACTGAAGAAGTGAACGGAAAAATGGAGGAAGATGCAACGGGCGGAGGTGAGAGGGGCTTTTCGTCAAAAAATGCCGACTTTTTGGACTGTGAACTGCATTTTTCCGGAAAATGAAAAGACGAGGATTTGTTTTCAAAAGAGGGAGTCAGAAAGCCTGGAATGGAATTAAAAAAGGATTTAAACTAAAAGTTATTACAAAAAATAGAGCTTAATAAGGAGAAAATCAGCTTCAAAATAATATGGTGAAGCATTGCAGTAGTTAAAGAGCAAACACAAAAGCTGCAAAAGTACCTAAACTTCCAACGGACGTTGGTTTCTCAATGAGTGTATTGTATGCTTCCTTTGCTTCTTCCGTGAGCATTGACTATAATATACAAGAAAGAAAATCATAAACCAAAATGAACAGACAAGCATGAATAAAAAAGAAACATAATACATAGGTCGCGTGAAAGTTCAGAGCTCAAGTGAAACATGCCGAGTTTGTACTACAGTTACCTGAATATTAGGAATTGAAGCAGCTTCTTGTGAGTAATTTCGTCGCTCCCTTTCATCACTTCTACTTGATCCCAACATAAATGAGAATTTTTTACGATGTGTCGGAGAGTTAGGTGTACGTGGTGAAGAAATGTCATCAAATGAGTTTGAATTTCTCCCCTGCTTCCCGTGTCGATCCAAATCGAGCATGGACCGACTCGCAAGCTCATTGGCAATGGCGATTGCATGGTCCATTAGCTTTCGATCTTTCGATGAAATCGGTTTCACTGTTGCGAATTTCTTCTTGTGACGAGCCATTTCCCTCAGTTCATTTTTAACGTTATTAGCCTCATCAGTCTGTCCATGGTTATCTCGTTCCAGAGCTCCAAAAACTTCATCCATGAGACTAGGCCCCAAATCAAAATTTTTCTAGAAAAAAAAAATGCATGGTGAAAAATCACGTAAAAAACAAATAAATACCAGAATTACCTCAAATCTTGGACTCTCGAGTGGACTCTGAGATTTAGAGCTGAGTGCAGGATTTGATAGTCCTACGGCGCCATTCCCACTCAACCGGGCAGTAGCCATAATTTCGTTCTCCTCATCCGATATCTCATGGTACTCGTGATCAGGGTCAAGCGTTCCCCCTCCATTCCCATTAGTCGGAAGAACTAATTTCCGTTTATTACGCTGGAGACTTGAGTCAGAATTTTTCTGGGATTCGGTGAGGGGAAGGGATTGAATGAGCGGAGCCGTGTCACTGGAGTGGTTCTCTGACTGGGATTCGCGCGTACTGCTTTTAGTAAAAAGGAATCGAGAACTACTGGCAGAAGAAACAGAGTCATCGCACCTAGGTGGCGATTCTGGTTTATAGGGTGGAACGACCTGCCGCGGCACCCAGCACTACAACAGCAAATAGGTCATCTGTTACCGTTCATTGCATTAAGAAAATATTCAAGGCTAACCTTTGAGCTCATGAAGGCAATATCACCAAAACACTGGCCGTCCGAGCCAACGTGTCCCGTGTGTTTTAAGTCTCCTTGCGGGCTACCTATTGTATAGAATATTCTGGTAAACTTTGACTCAAAATACTATTCCAACTGTCTTACTTATCATATCTGCACTCAAGCGTCCCTTCCGAATCGAAGAGGTTCGAGGATCTGTTAAAATCAAAATCGTTAGCAGCTCTTCTAAGCATTTACCTTGAAAATTAGAGTTAAAGCCTGGAAATATCACCGTTACGACTGAAGGGCCCCTGGCTCTCCTTGGCGCATGGTAAGCTGGGCCCGAGATATGTGATCGTATGAGCCGGATTAAAACTACACAAGCAACAGTATTCCATCACATTCTGTTAATGTTTGCTTTCAAAAACTACTTACAGTCCACTCTTTCCACACTTAAGTACTCCCTTCCAGAAAGCGTTCGACTCATCTCCAGACCCAGAGTTCCCAAGTGATGGCCTTGTAATAAAAACAAGTATTAAAAATAATCTTTTTTAATGAACAATCTCATTTCATCCCCTTTTTCAACATCACACATTCATTGCATAAAAGGCAAGGAACACAAAAGGAATTTTGGAACCAGTGTGCATTTTCTGTGAAAGCGGAAGAAGCTTCTATAAATATAAATGAAATGTGATAAATGCAAGCTGTTGATTCTTTGGCAAGCGTCCAACGACTCTCCACACACTATGGATAAATTGAGGAGCATAAAAAAGGTTCTAAAAGGACAAATCGCAGGAGGCATATGATTCAGACACAGGAAATTGAATGTTTTTCTTCCTTCTTCCACATACAAATACATTTGAGAAGGAATATGAGAAGCTTACTTTTTGTCAATAACGGTGATGATATCTCCAGCGTCAAAAGCCAAAACGTCTCTTCTGGATCTGCTCTCACTCTCTCGGATGGCTTGAACTTGCTCTGGCTTGCACTAGCAAAAGAAAACAATAAAGAATTTATTACTATCATGATTTCGTCATCCTGGGCCCCGACGGTGACTTTTGGTCTTGTTAAGCTAAGTCAACATGGCTTTCAGACTTCCGTAATCAACCAGAGTTAAAAT
Organism: Brachystomella parvula; assembly: GCA_019776545.1. NCBI lineage: Eukaryota > Metazoa > Arthropoda > Collembola > Poduromorpha > Brachystomellidae > Brachystomella > Brachystomella parvula. The sequence goes on from JABASM010000089.1 coordinate 25,293, forward strand.
GAGCCTATTGTCATTTTAACCAGCTTTCAAATGAGTCATTTTACAACTTGAAAAAAGCATTTGCAGCGTGAAATATGAGAAAAAATTATTGCCCAATAGGATGACAGTTTAAAGGAAGCTGAGAGAGTCTGTTGTAATAAATTCGTAAGACGCTTTAGTAGACGCTGACACGACAAATTTTACAAACCTCGGGTAATAAATTTAAGAGCTGTGCAAAACTTGGTCGATTCTGAGGTTCGTGCTGCCAGCATTTGAGCATTATTTGGTAGTAGATTTCTACTGGGCAGCATTCCGGGCGATCGAGGCGCTGGTAATTCGGCTCGTCAATAGCCTCCAAAATTTGCTGGCCAGTGAGAGCAGCCCATGGCTGGAATCCATAACTGAACATTTCCCATAATGTCACACCTGCATGACATAAATAAATAAAAATGACTCTTCACATCTTTCGTATTTGAAGCGATCCCGTTGTGTAGGTATTGCATTGTGCTTACCATAGGCCCAGACGTCACTTGCACTTGTGAAGCGGAGGAAGTTAATACATTCACTAGCACACCTACAAGAGAAAAAAAAATTAACACCTGAACAAACAAAAAATTATTTCCAGACTCATAAAACTAGAAGAGGGGCTCATAATCCTTTACCATGCAATTGGAAGTTTTAAGTTGACATTAAAGTTTGTTTGGTAGTAATCCTTCCCCACTCCAAGAGCGCGAGAGAGGCCGAAATCCGATATTTTCACTTTACTTCTCGAAAACACCAAAATATTTCGAGCAGCCAAATCACTGTCAAATAAAACAGGAGGTTTATGTTATACTTAACGCGGGACGCGGGAGAGGGGAGGAATGAAGAGATCTTTCCCTTTCTTACCGATGAATTAGTCTTTTCGACTCCAGATACTGCATGCCATCGCAGATTTGAAAAGCAAAATCGAATAGTGTTTGGACAGTCAGATTAGGACGCATGGAAGGTTCCTTAAGGCACTCCAGTAGAGAACGAAGGGGAGCCAGCTCAGTTACCTGACATTAAAGAAATGGAGATTAGAATCCGAGATTACGACGGTACTGCTTAAAAGGTGGTTTACCAGGACGAGAGAAGAAGTGTCGAGAACGACGCCATAGAGGCGAACGATATGCTCGTGATCTACAGTGTGCATGATGGCTGCTTCTTTCAGAAATTCCACTGGATTATTTTCCATTCTGTCGTCACTTAAGCATTTTATCGCAACTTGGATCTGTTAAAATGATAATCTAGAATCCGATTCACATGTCTAAAATGTTTCTTGTTATACCCTTTCCCCGTCATCACTTGTCCAAACGCCTTGCTGAACTGTTCCAAATTCTCCAGAGCCCAGCGTCTTATGAGCGACAATTGCATCTGCTTGTATTATATGACGTCCTGGAGCTACGCTTCGTACTGAGCGGCCTGGAGCAGTAGGATTGCTAGCGGTAAGTGAAACATTGATCGAATCATCTCTTCTGTGGAGCAGCTTCTGCAAATTACAAGAGCTTAATTTACCAACAAATCATCTAGAGAAACAACCAAACCTAGTGCTTTTATTTTACTGACTTTCTTCATTTTAGCCAGATACGTCTGTGGGCAGTGCTTGTGAAAGTATTTCGTGAGACGCCGCATCTCAGGACGTGACATTCCGATTTGGCCCATGTCATCCTCGGAAACGTATTTAAGTTGTGAGACATTTTGTACCTAGCGGAGTAAGATCAGGTCAAAATAAGTCATACACCACCTTTCTAATCAGGATCCAATTTTACCTTAAGATCATTTTTGAAGGCATTGTAGTACTGCTGAAGCTCTGCTTCAATTAGGAACTCATAAAACCCCGGACCGGCTGATTTCGATGTCATTGTCATGATTGAAGAACAGAGGTAAATTGAGTCCGAACTTGAACACGGTCGTTCAAGCCGTCGTCAGCCTCCAATATCAAATTAAGGGATCCCAAAACAAATCACTCATGAATTAATCAGAACTCGGAACATAACGATGAAAAATCCAGAAAAATCCTTGTGCAAATAAAAAATCAGGGAGTGAGTTTATAAAATGAAGAGGACGGAAAAGTGTTACCCTCTTCCAACCTCCTCGGCTTCAACTTTCTGAATGAAGTGAGGGATGAGAATTTTTCTTTTTTTTCAACCTCAAAGATTTTTTTTATCCTCATCATCATCCGCCTCTTCACAGCCTTTTGATTTTTCAACAAAACAAAAAAGATCAAAATACAAAATATTTAAGTGCTGGGACTAGATGTAATTTGATTAAAAATTTCAGGAATCCCATCCTGAAATTTTTTGTGGCCTTTTTTGGAGCCCAAGTGCCATTTTTTCTTCTGTTGCATCTCCTGCCAAAGCGGAACGGAATTCCATGAATTCCGTCCTTGATTATTTTCTTGTCTTTGAATCCAGAACCCGGACCCACAACTTCAGCCAAAGATTCACTGGAATTCTGCGGTGAGATTATAATGCGGATGAGAAAAGGAGATGAAGAAGAAGATGATGATCGTTGGCATAGGAAGGATAGGGAATGCATTTCATTTTCCTCCGAAGTCTTCTGAAATCTCCAGGCCAGGAGATTAAGAATGGAATGCAATGGGAAAAGTGGGAGGGAGCGACAGAAGACTCTGAGACCTTTTGACCTGGATCTATAAATTTTAAAAGGGAAAACGAGACTCGAACGACGCTTCTCTCCTATTTCCTGATTATTTGATCTTTCCATGACCTCAATATTCCAAAAATTAAATAAAAAACTTCAAAGTCAGTAGTTCTTATCCACGCACATCTCTCAGTTAGCATGACCTTGAATCCTGCCCGCTCAGGTGATAAATCCCATAATAATTACAACTAATTAAAAGCGCAAGACTGCTTAGCGTTTTTCAGAGTTCAGAAGAGAAAGTTGATGATTTCACCAGCTTTCTCCTCTGCGCCCCCCATCCCCGATTTCTCCAACCTCGACTTCGGCATTTTTTTTTTTTCACTTTTCCTGGATTTATTCTGAAGGTTTCGTTGTCCGGTTATACTCGGTTTCTGCGGTGGGTATCCTCACCTCTAGTATGACTCATGGGTGTTGCTGGCATTGGAAAATGCAGGATCAAATTAAGAAATTATTTTACTCCTTTCTCCCCATTTTAAGATTTGGAAGGAGTTTCCTTGTAGAGAAAGTGTAAGTGCTTTCCTCTGGAATACCGAAAGTCATTTTAACTCTGAGTAGAATTCTCCAGGTAATGGAACCACAGAATTGGATTTGAGTGGACAGGATGACTCCCTCCAAGGATCTCGCCTTCACGTCGGATGATGAGCTCCTCGATGACCATCACAATACTTTCAGTGGAGTGAAACTCCAGATGAACAAGAAGGACGAGGAAGATGTCAATGGATTTCCTCCACTTGTAGAAGAACCACTCTCACCACCTGAAATGCCGGCAAGGGATCTTAATGGAGGGGTGGATCGTAAAATGAGCGTCAACGAGAGGACAGCACTCCTCAGCCTCAACACCCGGAAGAGTAGTGGCTCCCTGGACCAATCAGACGTTCCTCGTATTTCAATAACTCCTATGACTCCTCCTTCAGGATCGGTCTCACCAGATGGTCATAGTATATCCCTCAATTCCAACGGTGGCTCCCCCAATTTCCAGTCTCAGAAGTACCGGGGACAGATGTCAATGAGCCCTAACTTATACTGGAGACCACAGAGTCCTATGCCACCAAAAAATGATTTAGAGGCTAAAGAGTTTTTTGCATATCGAGACTCCATTGTGACAAACGTACTAGAAGAAGTTCAGACGCTTGTTGAGGTGGAGACCGACGGCGGTGTCCGTGGGACGTGGCTTCTCACTGAGTAAGTTTTAAGCTCTCATTTGTAAAATGTGCTTTCTCCATTTGAACGAAAGAAAATTTGCTTTTCAGGATCGACCACTGGGATAATGAAAAGGAGCGGATTGTGCTGCTCTGTCAGAAGACAATCATAATCGTCAAGTACGATTTCATTGCAATGAAAAAAGAGGACTATAGGCGAATTTTTCTGACAATCATCGATAAAATTGTTCAGGGTGAATTAAAATATCCGGAACGCTCTCTCGCACCGTAAGCCCTCCTCCTTTTCCGTATCGCATAGCTGAAGGCTTTCGCTGACTGAGTGTCTTGTTCTTTTGCTTAGCCGTCTCAGTGGAATAGCTGGAGGTCTCGTCGGCGTCATGAAGGACTGTATCATTCCAAAGGTACAGGGGACTGTGAGCACTGTGGGGAGTGTCGTCCTACCGAAAAAAGTGGCGGATGAAAAGGCTCTCCCAGAGGAGTCATCAGTTCCCACTGAGCAGGATGACATCCGATCTCCCAATTCTTCCATAATGTCTGCTTTGGCTTTAGAAAATTTCGAACCAAGGTTTCATGTCCTGTCTAATGCTAATCTCCCTGCAAAAGAAAAATTTGAGATACGAGATTAAGGCTTCCTTTTTTGTTTTTCTTAGAACGCGAAATGTTCAAGGAATCCGAATAATGTGGAACCAGGACTTACCCCTGAGCTTCACTCAAAAATGGAACCCTTTTAACAAATCCATTCCATGGATTACAGTTCGCATCTCATCCACTGCTCTGGCATAAAGGTAAAAAATAGAGCATGAGAATTCTGAAGGCTTTTGATGAAACTGTTTCATTCAGGTGGTGGGGCTGGTGGAGTAAATCGCTCCTTTGACATTGACTCGTTCTCGCGTGAGCTGATCGACGTCCTAAGTCAAGGTGGTGGTGACAACTCTCCAATGTGCCGGATTGAATACAAGGTATTTTCTGGCTTATTTGAAATTTAGATAATGAGCTGATTTTTAAATTTTTATTAACTAAAGTTTCATTCCCAATTTTTTACAGCCAATTATCATCGAAACTTATCTTGGCCTCGCCTCTCTCTTCCATAACGCCAACTCCCTTGGATTTTACAAAGTTCGGGGAAAAGTCAGTTTCTAATAGTATTCCCAACGATCTACAACTTAATTAATAATAATTTACCACGCTCAAATCCCTGCGTGAGAAACGCAGAGCCTATGAACTCTAAAAAAATTGCTTCATTTTGTCTAAAATTTTTGTAACTTAAATTGTACAGCTCCAATAAAATCAGTCAAATCAGTAAATGAATTGAGTTTAGATTTTAGCAAGATGAAAAAAAAATCGGAACGACCTTCCCAGAACCTGTTTTGAAGTTATTATGAGTATCACATATGCTTCGTCGTTTTCAACGTCGACGTAAAACTTTCCAGAGGTTTCATTAGGTTCATAGATCGTATTCATTCAAAGATCATCGAGTAACGAAAATAGGTCAAAATGGCTACTGCTCACGACAAAGAAATTTTGAGCCATATTTTCAATCCTCTGCTTCCGCTGAGCAGAAGCGAATTACTCCAAGAGGAAGAAGCTCAAGAAGCCATAGTAGGTGAGACTTTGTTTCAAGCAATTTTTCCTGGTTTCTAAAAAAAATTCTAGCTGATTTAATAAAATATTTGATGGCAGACACTCCCGAAGCGACTGATGAGAATGCTCAGCTTTCCCAAGAGCTTGAGATTCGTGGGGTCAGTGCAGCTGAGAGAGAGGACTATGATTTGGCCCTGGATTTGCTGAGCCAAGCTATAACCGCATCCCCCCAGCGGGCTTCACCATATAATAATCGTGCTCAGGTACACCGCCTGAAGCAAGATATTCCACGTAAGATACTAAAATCGACTGAGAAATGGATGTAAAATATAACATACTGCTTAATTTACAGAAGCAAAAATGGACCTCAATAATGCTATTAATCTGAGCGGTGGAAAGGGACGAGCAGCCTCTCAAGCATTTGTTCAGCGGGGTCTTATTTCACTGAAGGAAAAGCGTGAAAGTGATGCAAAGGCCGATTTCGAAGCAGCAGCCAAACTAGGGAACCAATTTGCAAAGGCTCAGTTAGTCCATCTGAACCCCTACGCCGCACTATGTAATAAAATGCTAAGAGATGTAATGGGGAAAATACAACGTGGAGAGTCTGAATACTACGAGAATGACAACTGCAATCATGAAAAGTAGAATGCCATGGTCAGCATTCATTTGAATCAACAGGAAATAATCTTAATACTATAAAAAGGAATTAAGTTTGAGTAAATTGCCTCTTAATGCATAACTGTCTATAAATTTGAAAGCTATAAGCTGAATGTAATAATTAGTATCTAGAATTCCTATTAATACGAATAAGCAACTTTCATGCGTTTGTATAAATAATCTTTCCTCTCGACGCAGGATGCGGCAGCTTAACCAATATTTTTTTCTTATGTCGATTGTAACTTTAGAAAAGAATTTTTTTCCTCAAGGCCTGGAAAAGCTGATTTAAATTGAAATGATATACTACGACTCCACTTCAACTTCTTCCTTTGTTACCATCTCGAAATCTTTTCCAGTGTGTGAGCGTTGACTTGATTCAGATTCAGTTTCTGAATTTGAATGGGATCCTGACCCTTCATTTTTTCCAGTGCTTTCTACTTTTCCTTCTTCTTCCCCGCCACTGAAAATACCACAGTATAAAATGTTTGCCCTGGTTTCAGGAAAACGGTGAATTACCTATCCTTTTTAGACGATTCTTTAGTTTTTTCAGCGTTATGCTCCTCTTCCTCTTCTTCCTCCTCCTCCTCTTCCTCCTCCTCGGGTTCAACTACTCCTTTGTATTCGTACTGTGGAATTAAACGGTTTGTTTAGAAATGATGCATTTTTCGAAAAAGCTGAAGCAGGTATCATACTTTGTACAATGGCCAAAAAGAGGCTAAGAATCCAACGTCTTCTGTGAGATTAGGGAGAAGCCACAAATGATGCTTTCCAAAAGTGAGACACCAAAGAAGTGAAAATACGATGACACGGAGTATTGCCAATGCGAGGATGAATACTAGAAATCCTGCAGCGGCAACGCTTAGGTAATACACACCGTCCCTGCAAGCAATGCATTTATTACAATACTTTCCACCATACCCCCAAGAAGGGAAGAGATAACATAAACTGTGACTCTGTTCTCACCTCACAGATGACGGCCATAGTGGAAAGAGACAAACGGCAATGACTGCAACAACGACGAGAAACCCTATGAAGTAATAATAGTAGGGTGTGGGTTCGTAAATCCAGACGTAGGCATCGAGACCGTCAACAAATCGCTGTTCCAAGTGCATATCCAACCGAATCTTCCGTTTTTTCTTGTCAGCTTCATTCTGCAAATGGAAATAAACGATTAATGTTATTCCCACTCTACAGTTAAGCGAATACGTCTCAAAAACCAAGTGTTTCATACCTTCTTCTTTTTCTTGTCCTTACTGCTCTCGGTCTTCTCCCCTTCAGCATGACTGCTCTCAGCAGCAGTAGTTTCCTTGTCTTCCTTCTTTTTATCTTCTGTGTCATCTTTCTTCCCATCCTTGCCATCCTTGCCAGTAGCCGCTGCTTCCTTATCCTTCTTCTTCTTAGACTTCAGCTCACTCTCAGGTACTACTATCTTCCGGGCACGGTGAAAGAGTTTATGCCGTAACATTCTGTAAGCCATATTCCCATTTAAATTTTCAAACCCACGAGTCACGCAGTTAAGTTTATCAAATTCTAACTCACACATCCAAATACTTGACAATAGACTCCCGGGTTGTGAACAAGGCTTCTTCACCAGCTTTCGAGGGTTTTGTCCAAGGTGAGTCCATGAGCTGATCCACAGCTTTACATGCTAAGCATAGAAAATATCAATTAGGAATGAAGGGTTTACAGTACTGGTGACAGAACCGTACCAGTAAAATATTCGACCGTATGACTCAAGAATTTCGTCTTCTTAATTTCAACATTCTTTCTAATCCATCTTGCAATTTCGTACTCTTGTTTCGTAGCGACATCCTTACCAGGGGGGAGCTGATCCTGAGATTACGTAAAATCAGTACTTTAGCCCTTTACAAGATTGAACTCATTCAAGTAATTAATAATTACCTCTTTCCGTTTCTTCGCTTTTCCACGTCGAGTTTCCTGAGTATTGGACATATTTAGGGATGTTTGAGCTGTAAATTACCTTGTTTGAACTAGCACCAGCTGGAAGACCAGAAAACCTTGAACAAGCTCCTGATCGAAAATAAATTGAAAACTGGACTTTCACTTTGGAATTTTACCTCTCAGTTTCTGTATTTTTGAATTTTTGCAGAACGGAAGGAGTTTCCCAGCTGCTCCTGGGAAATGACAGCAAATCACTGGACTGACTGGAGTAAGAATAAAATTATTTGTCTTTTTCACAGAAATTGATTTCTTTCGTGGTTAAATAACTCCCGTTCTTATTGTAAAAGCAGATTTAGTTGAATTAAACTCCCCTCTGCTTTCCCTGTCCTCTCTGGTCCTGTCTGTATGCAGTTACATCTCCCTATTGTTCTTAGCGTGACGTGTCCTTTTAACGGTTTCCAAACCTAGGCTTTACATGCATCTTTTTGGTAAAAGAAGGACCATCTTAAAAGATTCAGCAAAAAGTAACGGGAGTCGCAAATTAACATTTTTCCACTACTGTTTTTGGAAGTTTGATAAGAAATGCTTTATTTAAACAAAGCTTTTGTAGTGCATATTCCACTAGAAATTCATTTACGATTCTAGCACTGCAGATAAGTTTTTTACTATCTTAACGCTCAGATGAGCACTGATGTTGAGAATCGTCAACAAGCTAAGGAATTAGAAAATTTTCTGAAAAAATTTTTTGCCTAGGGGGTTGAAAGTTTCAGTACCTTCCTAAAAAGTGTTTTTCTCCACTTTTCCCAGGATGGGGACACTTGGTGGGGACACTTTATTTTAACGCTTTTCAAAATGGCGTGGTTTCTCGAAACTTTGACCAATTTCATTGAAACTTAATACGGTGTTACCTCACAGCCTAAGACGTATCTGAGAATTTCAAGGGAATATTGCAGGCTGTCGTTTTAGAAATAATGGCGTCGCAACGAAAGAGCCCTTCAAAAAATTTTCCAGCCGAATTTGTTTCGTCTATCATCCACCCAAGATGCCCAAGAATAATTCTCGTTCTAATGCGGGACTGTTACCGCGGTGGTTGCTAAGTTCTGCAGAAGTTCATGAGATGCCGGATTAGGCTTTTTACTTTTTTCAAGCTTAACATCTAAAAGAATCCTTGGGCAATTTGCGGCAGGCAGAATGGTTAAGGAAGATTTTCGCGCTTTTGGCACTGCTCAGCGGTGATGGTTCCGACACATTGCTTCAAAAATCATGAAAACACACCTAGGCAGCCTTCTGTATTAATAGCTGGGAGTGTACGGCGTGATGTTGCCCTCCCTGTGGCTTTTAATATTTACCAAATATCCGCTGATTCGGCTCGGAAGTTTGTTTAGTCTTCGCGTACCTCAAACTTTTGTGAAAAAAGATTCCGTTCCTTTTCCGTTCTTATGAAATTCTAACTTTTAATTTCAACAAAACTTCCCTAAATCATATCTTTCATCATCAGAAATGATTTGGAACAAAAAATTTCCAAAATGGTTTGAAAAAAAGTCTTCCAAAAATTACCACTGGAAAACTTTTTGAAGGACCTTTTGAGTTGCGACGTCAGTTTTTCCGCAAAAGCTCTCCGCAAAATTCTCTAAAAATTCCTATACAGGTTTTATGGTAAAGGTTTTACCCTGCCAAGTTTCATTTGAATTAATAAAAATGTTTTGCGAAACTACTGTTAAAATAAAGTGTCCCCACCCTGTATATAGAGAGTTAACCGGTGGGACGTAATTTAATTTCACACGGCTGGGACGCTTGAGTGTTCAGGTGGGGTTTTTACCCCGTGTTAAACGGCTGAAATCCCAAAAGTCTGGTCATGCTGACAATTGTCAATAGATATCCCAAAAGCCCGGTGATGGTGATAATTGTTAACACACTGAAAATGCCGCCTATCGGTGTTTTGCAAATTGTCACCATTTAATTCAAAGTTGGCTGAAACGGCAACATTTTATGCTTGTTAACAATTACCATCATGACCGGACTTTTGGGGATTCGAAATAAATGATCCTCCGAGGGTCCAACCGAGAAAGTTCGGTTTATAAACTTACCTGACCCTCGCGTGTATGTCTGTAATTAAAAAGTTTTTCAGTTTTATACAAAACGCAAACTAATTCTAGTAAGTAGATTTGTGAAGATCCGAGGTGTATAGGGCGCTTCCTGTGGTCTAGAAAGCTGTTACAAGATTTTTTTTTTCTTTTTAAATATATTCATAATATTATTTATTTATTTCCAAAGCTCATTAATGCCAAGGCCTAGGTCATTACACATCTAAATATTACAGAAATATTTTATTTTTAAATTCAAGCTTTGATGATTCTGTTTGGATTTGTAGTACTGCTGCTGGGAGGTAAATCATAGTTAAATTGGATGACTTCGTCGGAACTTGGCTTCTGGTGGGACATCCTGGATATCCATCAGGTCTCCTCCCACACTTTCAAACTCAGTTTCCGGTTCATCGATTTCTAAGATGGCTGGAAGCGGTAGTTCCTTCGCTGCTTGGGAAGAGCTTGGAATGACTGAGGAGCGCTTGCTGGAGAGAGTAGGTGGACCAAAGAGAACTTGAATGTCTCTCATTTTGAGAGGTTGACTACATTTTGGACAGTGTCCATTTGTTTCCTTCCGTTTACACGAAGCTAGCCAGCCAGTAATACAGTGATGATGATAGACATGTCCACAGGGAAGGACCCATGCAACACCTCCTTTAGGATTTTCCTTGGAGATGTAGTCTTCAAAGCAAATTATGCAAGTGAATGGGCACATTCCCTCAGCAGCGTCCGAAGACAATTTTTAACCGCACGCACAAGAATCAAAGAATCATGCAAATAAATTGAAATTAAAATGCCTACTTTAGCTTGTAGAAACTTTGTTAACTTCTTATTGTAGTCAAGGCAGTTCTCTTACA
>JABASM010000090.1:0-35972 GCA_019776545.1 Brachystomella parvula
TACAGCATTTTCCGGAAATAACTGGACTAGCTCGAATAGAAGACTGCGGATATGCTCCCTTCGAGAGAATTTTGCATCTGAATATGGCTTAAGGGATTCGATTTTTTGTGTAAATATTGAATATAGGTTTCAGTCTTCCTTGATTCCTTTTTTTTCAGAATTTAAAATTCAAAAAGCAAAACAATTTTTTCTTTTTGCTTTTTTCGGTTTTAAAGCTTGTAGTTTCGATTTTCGCCTGCGAAAATTGGAGCACAAGTGCAGTTGTGTTTTCAGTTTCTAGACAGAAAGGCAAGTGCTGAGGCTTTTTAAACGTTGAATTATCACGAAGGATTTACCTAATTCCTCTCAAATAATTAGCATCCTGAATAGGGAACTCTGTTGTCGAAAAGTTTCATAAAAGCCAAAATCACCTTGTCTTTTTCGGCAACAACGCGTCTACACGGAAAGAGTAAAAAAAAAGTCTTCTCGTTTTTTGGTCGCCATATTTCTCTGACTCAAAGGTCAAGAAAGACATGTTGACATGCTGACAATGGACATGAGACATGCCCATTTTCAGCGTCTACAGAGAAAGACAAAAATTTTGTTGTTTAAACTTTAAATTATCTCAAGGGCTCATTCGATTCAAAGTAGACCAGTAGCTGGCCAATGGGCAAAACTCTTAAGGTTATTCCAGAATATTCTGTTAGTATAATCTGTGGGCAGTAGTACCCACAGATAATATACTAACACTCTCCCCAGCGGGCAGAGAAAAGAGCCTTCGATGACTTTACATGACTATGTCATGCGTAATAAAAGGTCCAGGGCCCTTCTCCGCCCTTAGCTGGAGTATGACTGACCAATTTCCAGAAAATTAGTAATCATATATTTGTATTTAAGAATTAAAAAGAATGTGACTAAATCTATACAGTTGCGTAAATGCTGGGACGAAGAGGGTAATGATCACCGTCAAGGCCTCCATGTTGTTGAGTTATCTTTTCAGTCTCCTAATTGACCATCGACCAAGATAATTCCGTCGACTGCTACTAGGCACTATATATTTCTGAAGGGTCATCGCGGGTCAGAAAAAGTGCCCATCCCACACGCATTAAGCAATCAGAGACGAACTTCTCCTACCTCATTCATTTGTATGTTTGTTTTTCTTTAGATTGCAGGATCTTTAATCTTCGATAAACAAAACGGAATCCCTGGAATTAATGGTTCGATCTCATCTTTTTTTTACCGACAAAGCCGGTTTTATCATGGGCCTTGCCGAGAGGTATTCGTTGGATGTTGAACGTCAGTGATTAAAAAATTTTTTTAAACAATGTTCTCACGTTATACATTATTTCTCTACAGGTTTTTTACCTTGGATTTCTTGAGAGCCGTTCAGATTACCTGGATAGGACTGATCGCACAAATCGACCATTTTCCAAGTTGCCTCGATTCACCAATTCCCGATTCGCCGATTTTTATTTTAGCAGAGACTGTATAAATCTTAGGGATTTACAATTATTTTTGGGGTGCACTTGTTAAGTTTTTAGGTTCGGGGAGTTTGGGGAGCGGAGCCGCCCAATTATACTGGTTTGGTATGATGATAGCATGCTGATAGCATTTGGGTAGTCCAAGAAGCCGCGGAAATAATTTTTCGAAAATTCGAAAACATGACCAGCATGAACGCCATGGCACTTTTTTTCTACCATTTCTGACATACACCTGTTCAGCTGGAAAATAATGTATCAAAGGGAACGGGTTTTTTTGCATTTCATTCCCTCCTGTACTACTCCTCTATGATGCGCTCTCAGCGACTTCAATCATTCACAGAGATTGTCCCATAAGGGGACCCCAAAGAAAAAACTGCACCCCGGGTCAAAGAATCAAAACTTGGATTTTTTCGATTCTTTTTCCAAATCGCATCTTTTTCGATTTTTTCTTGGATCTATGCCGAAGTTAAGGTAGACGAATCGCTAATCAAAAGCGTAATGTCACACAAAATGCTCAAAAAGTTTTCAGAATTTCCCAGAGTTTGGGGTCGGGTGCGAAGAAATGAACGAAAATGACAAAAATTGCAGAAAAAAAGTGTCATGGAACCCTGATATGTTCACATTTTCGAAAAATTCTTTCCGGATCTTCCTGGAATACCCAAATACTGCTAGCATACCAAACATGTCAATCGATGACGAGCGTGGTGTTTTAACCCTTCAGGGATCCAGGGAGAGGAAGAAAAAACTTGCCCATTTACTACTTTTCAAAACTTTTTAAATTTTGGATTTTCTAATTTTACACCTTGGTAGCACGATTTCTCATCCATTTCGCCATGGGGTTGTCACGCTAGACCACATTTGGTCCTGGGTAGGCTACGTGGTATGCCCCATACCCCACTGAAAAATTTTAGCCTTGTTAACACCATTTAGTACATATTTTAATGGACGACATGCATTCGTAATACTTTAAAGAAAAAGCCCCGTCCTTCGCCTTCGTCGGTCTGGTAAAAACCGGCCCTCTGGGTTATTTAAATTATAAAATCTTTACGAGAATTATATTGTCGACTCTGAGGGACTGAACCCACGTGTCAGTCAGCCTGTACACCAATAATTGACATGACAGCCACGCTCGTATCCTGCTCCTCATGTTTAATTCAGGCTCTTGGAGTAAATATGGAAATGAAAGATGAGGACCGAATTAATTCAAAGTGCCGACAGAGAAACAAAAATCTTGATTTTCCAAAAGCAATAAAAAAATCGATGAGCACATTTTTTTCAGCTAATTTTTTTAATCTTCATTTCTGAGGCACATGGTCTGTGGTCAGGGTAGATTTGGATTGGAATTAAACAAAAAAAAAAATGGAAAGAATATTTTCCGTTTGCCTCGAAATTCTTCTGAGGTGGGAGGGGTAAATGAGTAGAAAATAGAGACATTTTTTGGTGTAACAAAACACAGATACTACTACGTAAACTTGTTGGCTGTAGCACAATGTAGAAAATGTGTCTATTTTCCTCGCATTTACCCCTCCCACCTCTGAAAACTTTTGACGCAAACGGTAACGGTTAAGAGAAAGCTGTTGCGAAATTTCTGATGCTTAAAATTTCAACCCCTTAAGAACAAGAAAACTTAGGAGAATAAAGCCTATCGCTTCGCATTTTTATATAAATTGTGTTGCAAGCCTGGATTTAAGTCTTTTAATTCTGCAAGGAGGTCAGGGTTCAAAATCCACACTTAAGGATTCGCAAGATGGCTGAACATGGGAACGTTTCTGCTCTTTTGGAAGCAACCCTATTTGGAAAGGCTGGATTTTGACTTTCTACGACCCCACCGAAGAAAACCAATCACAGAACTACGTTTGCGGAAGGATTTATTGAATTCATTTACACATTTTTTCCTGATATTGAGGTCATTTGAAGGATCTCAGTAATCGTTTTTAATGAATGCAATTATTCGACAATAAAATTCTCGAGGTTGTCACAGAAAATTATGATTTTAAGACTATTCTTCATCTCTCCGCACTCATTTTTATCAACTCCGTAAATCTTAGTCTTAGTTTAATTTCTGAGGTAAATAGGCCCAAGGCACGCTAGGAAAAGTTTTTCATTTCTCTATTTGTCACATACCAGTATTTTAAAATCAAAGAAAATTTTTTTTGACCTATTAAAAATTTCAATGCTCCCTCCTGCATTTGAGTTCCTTTAATTGAGACAAAATGGAGGACATGATGGGTACATGATGTTGGAATTGAGGAAGGTAAACAAGTTTCCTTCATTAAGCCGACTGAGATGTATTGACTTAAGTTAAAACTTGATTACCATTTTCACGTCAATTCAAAATCTAAAACAAGATCAGAGTTCCTAGCTGTTACGGTGAAAATTTTCAGTAAAAGCTGCATATGCATCACAACAACATCCTGGTTCAGAAAGCAAAGATGGAGAAAAAAAAGTTCCTCTCGGAATCAATGCAGATATGCAGATTATTTTGTCCCAAAAATTTATTTAACTCCGTTGGAAATCTTAATAAGGTCACCTTCGTATTGTCAATTTCTGACACTTCTCCTCCAGAAATCTCCAGAGTTGAGAATATCAATTAGGAAACTGTGGAAATGAAATAGTGGCTGGGGCGTAGTTAGGCTTGACGCTTGAGGCATGGTTGTCCATGAGAATTTCCGTACTTTTACCCGTGTAATCTTGCATCACCATAAAAATTATTCATTTCAGTAATAAAGGGGTTCCATATTTTTCCATCTCACCCCTCCTCAGGTAGCTAGGTAAAAATAAATTATTTTGAAGTTTTAATAAACACCGAATAAAACTTCCCTTGAACTTTTCGAAGACGCAGACTTCTTTTCAAGGATTTTATCATTTATCTTCAATTTCGCTTACTTATACTTACGGAGACGCGACAACTCCACATAAACCAATCATATTTGGAATCTTTGTCGTCAATGTCAAGTGTCATTTTCAGAAAGTAGTAAAGGCAGTATGATAAGTAGGAAATAACTTCAAGATTGGCCAAAGGAGCTGTTACACGCTTTTCCAAAATAAAATAGAAATTCTTCCATAGACAGGACAAGGTGGAGCGTGGCGGAATATTGCAGAACCCGACGGCTCACTTCTCGGCTATGAACTCTGAAAGACGCGACGAAGCGGCGCTAGATTTCCTTTAGTTGAGTCCAAGGTTCCGCCCGTGCACATGCACTTCTTGCACTTCTCATCATGATTAATAATCATTATGACAAATCCTGGAGATTAGATGGAAAGCGTGTAGACGATGATCGGATCTCTGATGGCGGCTTTAAGTCCGATGTCCGTCCTGACGAGACCCGTCACAGCGTTACCGTAATTCTTCTTGCCAAAAATAAAAGTTTAGGCATCTGCTGCACCATCTAGAAAATGAGGTCAAAAAACAGAAGCTGTTTAGAGTTTTAGGAACCTGAAATTTTTATCAGTGAACTATAGGTACATGGAATTTTTTTTCTGGCAAAAACTTCCATCATTCAAAGGCGGTTCACAGCAATTAGTTGAGATTGTGATTGTGGTGACCTAATCAAACACCAACAACTCTTTATTCTCCTACTTCTATTGTCGTCACTAAAATAATATAAACGGAATGAGACGGATTGAGATCAACCCCTTCCTCCCGAAACTTTGTTCTGGATTCCTAACCTAATTAAAGAGATAAATTTGTCTGGTTTGGCTAAAATGATGACTAATCTGGAGATCACCGGATGCTGTAGTGATGCGTGTGTGTGCGTATTCATAATAATAGAACTGTTAGTACAGCACTTCTTCATCTTCACCCCCCCCCCCCCCCCCCACCAGTCATTCATACAAAAAAATGCCGCTAACCCGTCCGTCGTCCTAGACAAATAAACAACGAGAGAAAATCAACGACGCAAAGAGAACGAAAAATCTTGGACCTTATCTTTTTTTAACGTGTCTGAGGAAATCCAGAACTTTCATAAACGAAAAAAAGAACAATTGTATCAGTCGGGAGAAAAAGAAGACCAACATATTTTAGTTCACGCTAACACTGCGCTCAAAAGAAAACCGGGCAAAAAAGACATTGAGACTTTTCCCTTTCTCCGCTCACAAATTCAGTGTAATTGTAATGCAAACGCATAACCAGCGTTAAATTTTTAGCCCCGGTGTTTAATTGAATTTATTTTATTGGCTCGTCTTATTATTCTCCCGAGTAATACAATTAAGGATAAACAAGGTTTGGCACGATGTTGGGGGATTCGAGCCACAATTCCTTGTTCCGGAAGCCGGGCTTCAATTTTTCCGGCTTCCAGTTTCCTTCATAATTTGGAAATCATAAAAAGAAGTTTTCGGGTAGCAGCAGAAAAAATGCTCTCGTCATTTTTGAATTTAAAATTAGGATGCTATACTATTTTAAATGTAAAAATTATCATAGTTTTTTTTACTTGGTATCGTAGTAAAACTTTATCATTTTGTAAATCCTGGCTGCTTGTCTGCTTCTTTCACTTCCAAATAATCTTCTCTTGCTTTTAAATCTTTCCGTCCTGAGCGACCACCCCTCTGCTCCTGTTTGGGTGTCTGACGGAGCCTATATATGTAAGATGAGTCTTTCTCCTTCCGAGAGTTTCAGTTAGGACGCGGATCAGATCACTTACCAAACTGCTCATTATTAGTGACAACAAGGCCAAGCCGTATATTCCTCAGGGAGTAAACACTTCTGTCGTTGAGAATTTCGTAAAGATCAGATAGCTTAGCTCCGCTCAAAAAGTTGATGTTCTTTTCCTAAGAAAACAAAAAAAAATGGTGCCGAAAGCCATTTTCGTTGCGACTGTTTTGGTCATGGTGACGACCCTCGCCGCAGCATCTCCAGTTCGAGGACAGGATGGTCGCCGTATGGAAGAGGAAAATAGGCAGACTCTCTACACTTCTCCTGTATCATCTAACTCTGAATTCAGCGATTGGCACAATGCAAGCAGACAAAGGTAAGATTCAATGAATTTAAGCGTTTCCTGCTTGTGCAATGTTGTTGGAATATTGAAAAAAGTGAGTGACTGAAATGAATTTTGAAGGATGGGGTTGATGGCGGTTGGGAAGAATGAAAGCGTCCGTACTTTGTTAAGGCTAAGTTCAACAGACTCAGTTTCTAGTCGGTAAGCCAAGAGAAAGGAGTGAAAAATAATATTCTTACTTTCACTATGGTTTTTTTTTTTTTCATTAATCATGGTTCCTTTGATTTGTTTCTCTTGCTCCTTTGCTTCTTGGTGGGTGTGCTTTTTAATTGCATGGATTATTCTTTCAAACTACTGCTCTTGACCTAGTTTGAAATTTTCTAACTATTAGTTTTTTTCAATTACAATTTTATGATCGCCATTTATGATGAAATGATTTTTGTAATTTTAATTTAATTGAAGCAGTATTGATCCAAGGATTCTCGGGTAGGGTGAGAGATTAAAAAAGTTTAATGCTCGTATAAAAGCATCTGAAGGCATTACTATTCTCCCAAAATGTATTTTTGGATTCCCTTCAAAAACAATTGCATGAGATTCAGGAACTGCAGGGTTAACTACTGCAAGCTGCGTTCTGAGATTGCAACTGAACATCTTATCATCGTCTTTCAATGCCAGGGCTCATAAAAATCAGAATTTTAAATTCCGCTTTCCCATTTTTTATCGGCTATGGATAGACTTAAACGGGAATGTACTTAAAACGAAGGTTAATGAATCGTAAATTTTTAAAAATTTCTGCATGAGAGCGTACGATTTTATTGCGTCAGAAAATCCTTCACTTTCACCTCAAGGGATTCTTGGCTCAGGTAGGCCATTCTGAGGAATATTCCGGGTCCAAAGGGTAACACCCTCCAACATTTCTCCCGGAACTTTTCACTCATAGTAGCCGGCAGGCCCTTCACCTAGATTCCTTGGTGATGCTGGGTGATTAGATCACATGGGAAGCTTCTTACACGCCCTTGGGTAGTACTACCTACATGAACTGAAATTTCTTGAGGTTGTTGGCTTCACATTCCACGTTAGCCTGAATCCTTTGAAAAGATTTAAAGTGTCAGGGATGTTCCCATCCTACTACCCGAAGTGGTAGATGGGATAGTGCGTTTTCGTAGAATGATCAGTCCGAGTGCCAAAAAGTTCCTTGTTTATGTAATGATATCATTCTAACTGCGTCTTTAACCCAAAAAGGAACAAGACAATTATTAGAATGAGAAATTTCAACAGAAGTGAAAACTTGAATGAATTCTTGCTTAATTCTGGTTTAATAATTTTTTTTTGTTTTGCTCAATGAGATCAAAGGTACCGAAAGTGAGAGGTGGGGTTGGGATGAGTCTAGGATCTTATGATCTTGTCACAGGTTCCGGAGACCATGGTTTCGGTCAATGTTGTTTGGTTTGTCTAGACAGACGAAAAGTTATAAGAAGTAGAAGATGCGTGAGTCACTCCCCTTAACTTTTTTCGTTAATTCCGCACCGCAGTTTCGACAAAGTCACTAGTATAGTTGGCTTCTAACTGGATTTTCAACTCTTATCTTCCTTCCATTGACGCAAATAAAGTTTAAACTACATCATCAAAACAAGTAATTAGGGCCATTATGATCTCTTTGAATGGGTGTTCCAATTTACGCAAAATTACTACTCAGGAAAAATGTTTAAGAGGGAAATGGGAAAGAAATATTGAAGGGATTGGATAATTTCCAGTGATTTTGAGGTGTCTCTTTGATGACTCCGCTAACAGATTCTTTGACAAGAGTCCTTTCAACTGTTCCCTTTGTTGAGCCACAACAGAGGCTTTTTGAGTCCATTGTTCGACTCTTAAGGACTCGCATTCCAAGCACTCATTATTTTGTGCGAAGGGGTTCTTATACTTCCAGAAAACGATTATTCCTTACTCCCCACCTCATCATCTTTGCTTTTGCTCATCACCTCTTCATCATCAAGGAAACGAAAAAAAAAGTGATCGTACGATCCGAAAAACATGGGCTGTGATTGGCTGAAAGATCCCGCTCAGTCTTCATCTCCCCCCTTCCTAGTCACTTGCTATGTGTTGGCTATGTGTATTTACCGGCTCTACGATCTCTCTCAGCGTGTAGAGAAATTCCAGACAGTCTCCTGCTGTGCCAGTGGAAATGATCTTGTGGGAAAGGCAGGAACAAGAAATTTTTTGTGAATGAATGAAACTTCTGGGGAAATGAATGAAAATTTTGGGTTAGGAAAAAGTTATAAGAGTGGCGAGTGAGTCTGGGATCATCACCAACTCCGACCGAGTTCATTCCATACACAGATCATTATTGTGGGCATGATGAAGATGATGTAACAGCAAGCTTTTGTTGCGGCTTTTCTGCTTGATTGAGTGATGAGCAAAATGCGTAAAACACTTTCACACCTCACGGGAGAAAGATTAGGGAGGGTGACAGGTGTTTATCACAATGAAGTCACGGTTGTGACACGCTGAGCTCGGAAATGTTCCAGAAAATGTCATTCATCATCATTATTTCCCTTGGAAGTAGAGATTTTTTTAGAGAACAATGGAATTTACTGTTTGGAGCTCTGTGACCAGAGCTTGTTTTCCTCCTCGTCACTGGATTCTTGAAAATATACTTCTTTCATATCAGAGCACACGCCAAGCCTGGCGTGAATGAGCCAGCGTCTTCTTCGTAGTAGGAGTAGATTCTGAATGGGAATTTTTTTATCTTTCAGTATTTATTTTGTTGACCTTTGAATGTGCGTAGTGTCACGTTGTCTCCTGACTCTACGCGTCCATCAATTTACCATTGACTCCTTGGGAATCAGAATGAAAACAAAACTTGACACACGTGAAGGACAAGTACTAGTTATGTTTGAGGAAAAAATTGACTCGCATAAATTTTAATTCCTTGTAACCTTTAACCCATGGCTTCTTATTCCCATTCTCCTAAGTGCATGTCAGAATTTGCTGCTCTTGCATGAAAACGGCAATTCGCCTGATTATTCAAAAATTTCTAACCACTGATTATAAATTTTTTCAGGGATAAGCAGATGAGACTCGAAGCCATTGAGCGCTTCATTTTACAAGTACTACGACCTTCTGCAAATCCCCAGCTAACAGAGGTTAGTGTACTGGAATTGGCAGGTTGTAAGTATTTATATGTTAAGACTTTTGGTTTCATTTTAGTCAAATGTGGATGGGATTCCCACAAGCCTCACGACTCCTACCCCCACACTTCACCCGCCCCGTAGTAACATTACATTTCCAGGACAGTTGGGATCATTCAAGGCCTCATGTAAGTGCCAATTTGCCTCTTTTCCCAATGAAATTCACAGGTGTTCTCTGCAAAAAAAAAAAATCATTTAAGTATACCTCAGACTGTGGCAGACAGTTTTGATGACGCATTTTTTCTATATAGCTAGAAAATAATTGGCCGGATTTGAGCAGCATCCTGATTCCTATGATTCATGAACTCATGATAAAATAATTAAAATTAATCACACGCGAAACAAATTGCGTTGTTTGCACACACCTGTGTTTAATTCAGGGGATTGCATCTAACCCATGTATTTGTATTCTTAGGCGATGTGCCATTAAAAGCAGCTCCAGAGGCATGGATAAAACCAAATGTTTTCCGAATCTTCTTCAATTTGTCCACCCTTTTGGAAGAAAATGAATTAAAGACCCCAGAAGCTGCTGCAGCTCAAGCTCAGTTCTCACAAATGGCCACTACTCCTGCCTCTCCGGTTAATGAAGATGAGATGGGGAGGAGTACTGGGCAGCATCCGTCCCGCCCAAGCCTTAGCCCTTCCAATACTAAAATCAATGTGGTCTCTGCTAAGTTGAGACTTTACAAAATTGGGCGTGGACCAAATGCAGAGGTACTTCAATAGAAGATACTCTTTAGGAAATCCCTCTAATAATTTTTATTTCTCCAGCCACCCAAACTCGAGCTTCCAATGACCTCTGAATTTTGTAACAATACTAATGACCAGATTGCAGCCCATTTGAGCCAGCAGCAACGAAACCATGCCGTTCCTACTACGTCCATTATATCTGAATCTATATTAGAGGAGAGGATCTTTGTCAGAGTCTACTGGTACACTGCACCAGTGACCCAGCATCAATGTAAGTCATTTAAGATTGTGAAGTGGGCCAAATGCTCAGCTTTCCTTATTTCTTTCCCCTTATAGCTAAGAAGAAACTTCTTTTCTCTCGGACTCTCCTCGTAAAAGAATCCGGATGGGTAGACTTTGACATTGAAAAAGCAGCCAAAATTTGGTTGGAGTCTAAAATTAACTACGGACTCACTGTTGAAGTCAGAAATGAAGATGATGTCTCAGTGGATGTTGGAGCTTACTTTCCCAACGCAGACTGCTCAGGAACGATGGGTAGGTTCTAATTCAAACAAAAAATGAGAAAGTAAAGAATCTTAAAATATGGGTGTTTTATTTCTTTCAGATTTGACAGCAAAACGCACAAGTCACGGAAGATATCAGTTCAGTGCTAAACAACCTGCTTCCGAAGCCATCAGCTACCCTCCACCAATCCTGGAGTTGTGTACGCTGGCTCTTCCTCCATCCATTGAAGCTGACACGCTACGCCAACAACAACCCATGTCCTACCCAGTTTCTTCATTTTCATCAAAACGAGAAATACGAAACAAAGGTCAAGAAGTTGACCAGTCCGAGCAGCTACCAGGAAATAATGGAATCAGCGCTTCAAGTTCATCCCCATCCTATCACAACCGCCGTAGACACCACCATGGCCACCGAAGTTCCTTTTCCCAGAGGAGAGAGCCCTCAATGCAGGCAGACTCACCCGCCGAAGAAAGAATCGAAATGACGACGGAATTCAGCCTCGATGCTAATCACCCTCTGAGAAGAATTTTTGCCACGGCGGGGACATATATATCCAAGCCAGAAATGAATAAGCGACTAAGTATCAGACTACACAATAGACATCATAAACATGGAGTAGATTCCGAAGAGGATGAGGACGAGGACACCTTTCAGCCCATCATTGTAGAAGCTGAAAATATTTTAATTGAGAATAATAATGGAAGAAAACGGTAGTCTTTCCTTCTTCCACGACTAGCCCCGCCCTCCACTTCCTATAAATCAGTATGACTTCGCAATTTAATGATAATTAGTAAGTTATAAGTTTTTTTTACCCTCCATCATCAACCTCCCCACCATCACCTTTCTTAAGTATTCAATGAACTGCTGGAGCCTTATAGCCTTTGTAAGAATCCGCATAGGTTGAGCCCAACTTTTTTTGTACGTTATGTCTAAGTATTTTGTAAATATTTTAAAATAATATTTCTATTTTTAGATTTTAGACCGCAGAAATGTTTTGTATACACTCGAGATGAGGTTAGAAAGGTTGAAAGGGTTTCTTCCTTAAGTAGTGCCAAAAATGCAGAAATTTCATGTAGATCGTGTCACTTTGCTTTTTGGCAAAGTTTTTGCAGAAGAGATGAGAGAGAAGAGGGGATGACAGGGTCTTCGTCGAAATAACTAATGGTGAAGAAGAGCGTCCTTGACACGCCAATTCCTGGTTGTGGGTACTTAGTAGAAGTTACTATTTTTAAAACCAATCCACGGCTCGTGGAGGATTTATTACGCTTACTACGTTATCTAACTATTGAGTTACCTCAAATTGTACGTTGGTCCCTACTTATCAAGTATCTTTTAAATAAAATTAATTACATATAATTATATATCCAAATAAAAAAATAAAATTTTGCTATTCAATTATATTGTACCAATTTGTATTTTGAACCGTCGCCAATTGTCAAAATCAAAATCAACCATTGTCAGGCTTATGTGTATAAACCTAAAACCCCTATTCTACAGATTCTACAGTGCCAATGGAGAAAGGGAATCTACTCATGATTTACACACGATTTTGCTCACCTGAATTCCTTGCTTGCATGCACACCTTTCTATCGAAATCACGTCGAACATCCCTGTTGCGAATAAATTATCCATTCAGCCTATGTTTTCGCCTCCAGGCCATTTCTTGTAATTTTTTTTATTGTTCGCATTATACTCGGCTCAGTAGTTAACTGTGAATCAGATTCAAAAGCAAGAAACTCAACTTGCAGCATTCGTGTGACGGCATTCATTTACAGATATCAGTCGGAATGTTCAGGCAATTTGTTTTTCAAACGCTTAAACCGAAATAATTTCCTGCTAAAGATTCTCCTCAGGTTTATTTATGGGTTTATTAGTTGCATTCTATTTGCCTAAAGAAGTGAATGAACTGTGGATCAAAACAATAGGCTACAAAGTGAAAGTAAATTAGGAAATGCATCATCCCCATTCCAGAGCTAGGCCAGGAGTGTCCTCACCTGACTTCTTTATTGCAAAACCTAATGGCACGTTCGGCTGGAGCAGCAATTTATGAGTGTGGGTTCCTGCAGCATTAGTTAAAAATAGTTAAAGGTTGTCGAGGCATGGCATCTCAGCCAACAACATCAAGTTTTAACGGGCAGTCGAATCTCGCTTTCGAAGTCGACAAACGAGATTCACTGGAACTGGAAGCGGTTGATGACTCCTCTGTAAAAGTAAGCTGAAAATTAGACACGCAAGAATTTTGCAAAACAACAAGAGTTCGTTCTATAGGATAAAAATCCAGAGCCCCTCGACCAAGTGCCTGTCAGTCTTGCCCAAAGCTTGAACAATGGGAAACTCGCCAATGTCCGCAAACATTCTGAGGAAGCATCCCCCGGCCATGAAAATTTTACTGGAGCAGCCTGGCTAAGACTTCGGTCTTTTTTACATCGGGCGACAGTTCGGCATCAGCGGAAACTGAAAATCCTCATCTTCCTCATCGCCGGAATCCTGTATAATATTTACTTCATTGCCGCTATCAATTACACTATTTTGTATGAGAGTGAGTTCGACTGGTGCAATGGCTCTGGATTTCTAATTGTTCTCACAGGGATTGTGTACTGGAGTTTCCTCTACTACGCTGCTAAGCGATATTTTGGTGGAAACATCAAAAAATTTCTGAAACCTCTGCAACTGAGGTTCCGAAAATTCTTTTCTCTCAGGTACTGTCCAGATTCTATTAAAGAATTTACAAACTATATAGGGAACTTTTTTCCAAGTTTTCAAGTCGTCCTATTTTGAAAATACTGAACTTAAAAATCTTAAAGATTTCAAGAAAACGACTTCGACTTTGAAACGTTCTTGCCAATTTTAAGATTTTTAAGTTTAGTATTTTCAAGAACTTATTTGTGTTTAGCATTGTCCGCGCCGTGCTTGGATTTGGGATAGGAGCTGCGCTGGTCGTCTTTTTAATTGTCGATACCTGGGACCAACCTCGTCGACTTATTTCTGCACTGGGGGTGGTAATTCTTCTTGCAGTTGGATTTTTAATTTCCAAGCACCCGGCAAGAGTAAGATGGGGTCAAGTAGGAGCAGCTTTGGGTCTCCAATTCGTCATGGGACTTTTAGTCCTTCGGTGGGACGATGGACGGAGTGCACTCAACTGTCTCAGCTCCAAAGTCATTACATTCCTTGATTTTGCATCCACGGGATCGAATTTTGTTTACGGATATCTCTCTTCTGGGAAGCCGTCTGAAGAGCTTGAATTTTCACCAATTTTTGCATTTAAGGTGTGTTCGCTTACTAAAAATTCAAGATTCCACACTTCTCTTTTTTTTAAATTTTATTCAGTTTAATTTATTCGATAAATTATTAATATTTTTTTTTATCTAGCCACTCTCTGTCATGTTTTTCTTTGGATTTTGTATTTCATTACTCTACCATTTCGGAGCTATGCAGTGGTTCATATGCAAATTGGGATGGCTATTGCAGGTCAACGACATGACCGAAAAATTGGGATTCAAAGAAAATACTAAGGTTGATGCATTTATTTTTAGATGGCTGTTGGAACAACGGCTGCCGAGAGTATGAATGCTTCCGCAAATATTTTTTTGGGAATGGTAATTTATTTTCATAAGATGAGGAGAGGAAGTCGGTACCGGTGGATTTGTTTTGGAAAATTATTTAAGATTAAACATTGCGTTCGGAGAATTTTATTTTCCTGTATGATTCACCGGGTAGCGGGTTCCTATCCTTATTCTCAGAATTTTGTAATTGGACTGTTAAATTAATTCCTATGAAATTTTACCACAGATTGAATCTCCGCTGCTCATTAAGCCGTTTTTAGGGAGGATGACTGATTCAGAAATCAATACAATTATGACAAGTGGCTTTGCAACAGTGGCTGGTAATTTTGTCCCCTGCTTCGCAACAATCAGCGTTTGACTAAACATAAAAAAATGCACAGGTGCGGCGTTGGCTGCTTACTTGACCTTTGGAGTTAGTGCCTCTTATGTATTGACGTCTTGTTTGATGGCTGCTTGCTGTTCTCTGGGCTACTCAAAGCTCGTATACCCTGAGACGAGGGTCTCACATACAACCCTCGACGACATACACCTAATCCAGACAAAGTAAATTACTGCCCTGGAAATGAAACTGACTTTTTGACTTTTAGGCTTTGTGTTAAATCAGGCCCGAAGGAACTGCGATTGATGCTGCTGCTGCTGGAGCAATACAAGCTGTGACTTTGGTTGGCTGTGTAATAGCCAATATCATCGCTTTCGTCTCGTTTGTGACCTTCCTGAACGCAGTGATATCCTGGTTTGGGTCCATGGTTGGCCACCCTGACCTGTCGTTTGAGTTTATTTTAGGGAAATTTTTTATCCCACTAGCTTGGAGCATGGGGGTTGATACCGAGGAATGCGAGAGCGTCGCATTGCTACTTGGACTGAAGACGGTAGCCAATGAATTTATAGCCTACCAACGGATGGTCAAAATGAGCTTATCTGTGAGTAAACATACATGGGAAGGAGTTTACATTTTAAAATTATTCTTTCATTCTTCTCCAGCCCAGAAGCAGAGCCATTGCAAGCTTTGCCCTTTGCAGTTTTGCAAATGCAGGTTCTGTTGGGATTTCCCTTGGCGGGTTGAGCGCACTCGTACCTGAAAGAAGATCAGATTTTGGGAAGATTGTGGGACGAGCTTTTCTTGGTGGAACGATTGTTGGATTTCTGAACGGATGCATGGCAGGCATCTTGATTTCTGAGCCTGGTTACGCGGAATGGAAAGCCAACTTAGCAATGTTAAACAGTACAATCAGCTTTGCCACTTGAGATATGGAACTTCTGCCTCAAAAAAAACCTTTTAGGGGTATTTTATCACAGTAATGGGTTAGCATTTACAATTTCGAACGCAACGTCTTCTAACTGCTTTTTTGAGCATTGACAATAAACTCATTTTTTGAAGCTACTATATATCTAATGGAGCTTAATACATGCGGACGCTTCAAATTCAAAAATTCAAACAAATGCGTATAAACCAGTGCTGGGCTGTTAAAACCGGGGGTGGTTTTATCCTGGTTTAAACCATGGTTTTAACCAGGTTAAATCCACTAGAATTTCGGGGGTGGGTTAGACCATAGTGGCTGAAACTAAAAATTATTTAAAATCATGGGAATCGGGAAATGCGAGTCTGGAATTTAGTTAGGAATTTAGAAGTTTTAGCCGGATAAAACCCCAACACTGGTATAAACAGAGTCGATATTAGTTGGACTTACTCTTCAGTGTACTTCTAGACGGTAGAGTGCGGTCGAATATGACAGTGCTCCTATAGTGCTACTCAAATTCAAAAATTCAAATTCAAAACTTCAAAATTTCTAAGAAATACGTATAAATAGATAAGTTTTTGGGACCTCAGCTTCCGCCCACTTCTAGAAGTGGTCCATTTCTCAACAAAAAATATGGATGAAAATAACTTCTTCTTGATTTCTCAATAAAGTTAGTTTGTGAAGGCTATTTTGCTGGATGCCGACTTGAGGGAATCGAAAAATACAAGCTTTCGAGAACTTGCTGTCAGTGTCACCTCATTCAGGGAGTTGATACAAATAAAAGCATTATTGCATTCGGCAGAAGCATAAGTATTTTTCGGAAAGCAGCTATAAACTCCATATCCCTAATAAGCTCCCACTTAATTAAAAGTCACATCTTAATAAAATACGCCCACGCAGCCCACCGATGAAGCCTTGAGTTTAATCCCATCAGATCAGTGATCTAATTTAACCTGTCGATGCGATCATGGGGATACCTTGCCCTCTCATACAATCTATAGTCGGAGTACTATCAGTTAACAAATACCTAAGAATCCTCCCGATTGCACGTTCTAATCAGTCTGTGTAATTAGCCTCACCTGGTTATGCTATCTCAGGATTGATGAGTTTAAAATCCACGCATCTGGTTTAATTTAGCCCTTACGAGTGCTAAAGCACATTTTGGAGTGTCCCATAATCCAAAAAATGGATAATTCAGGATACGAGCACGAGAAAAGAAGAATTGGAGAAATCAGGCCTATAGCGCACCACAGCGTAATAATTTTGAAAAATATCTTGAAATTAATTAAAAATAAAATTATTTTCTTTTTAGTTTCATAAGGAAAGCTATAAAACTTTCTCCAGTCCGAATGATGAATTTCTATTTCAGGATATTTCAGACAGATATGAGGACCCTCCCCTTTACAGACTTCCGAAAGAAGAGGAGTCTGCTCTGTCATTTGAGGATGATGAGGATGACGCTGATCCTGGGATTGTGTCCCGTGTCGTGAAATCAATTCACACCCTAATCCACCATACAATTACCAAGCATAAGAAGCTGATTAAAGCCTTAGCACTCCTGACACTGGTGGGGCTCTACTTGGCTTATATTGGGGTAGCTGTGGGGTATACTCTCCGGAACGACATAAAGGTCGATTGGTGCGATGGAATAGGAATGCTTTTCATACTTACTGGCCTCGCCCTTTGGTGTCTGTTCTACTATTTCATTCTCAAAAAATTCTTTGGAAAATTCATCCGGAAGAGTATCATGAAACCAATTGGAAGGAAACTGAGGCCTATTCTCAAGATTTGGTAAAGATTCATTCTTTTTCTTTTTACTTGCCCTGCTGATTTTTAACTAAACTAAATAGGTATGTGAAGCTAATAATTGTCGCAGGGATTCTGGTAGGACTCTGCGTCTTCCTCTACTTTGACACGAAGGGCCAACCAAACCGCCTCATTTCCGCTGGAGGATTTGTTGGTCTCATTCTGCTTGGCTTGCTAATCTCCAAACACCCTGGACGGGTTAAGTGGACCCAGGTGCTCTGGGGTATTGGAATGCAATTTGTCATGGGCCTCCTCGTCTTACGCTGGAGAGGAGGACAGTGTGCATTTGAGTGTATTTCAAAAAAAGTATCCACGTTTCTGGATTTTACAAACGTGGGTTCATATTTTGTTTACGGTCACTTGGCATCGGGAGTTACAGCTGAAATCCCAGGATTTGGTACCCTTCTGATTGACCCAACTTTCATATTTAAGGTGAGTCCACCGTTGATACAAATTATTTATTACCGTCCTCCAGTTTTTTTTATCTTAAAATGCTCATTTTTAAAATTCACAGAATCTCTCCGTCATCTTTTTCTTCAGCTTCTTCATTCAGTTACTCTACCATTATGGGATCATGCAGTTTGTTGTAGAGAAGCTTGGCTGGTTACTACAGGTAAGTTTAGTAGAATTCAGTTCGTCAAATGGAATACCGAAAGTCTGTTCGAACAAGCGATCTGGTCATAAAAATTGCCGTTGACCACGCCCGCTCTTGCTTGGGGTTGACTTGAACAACCTCCGCCGTTTCGACTAAGCCTCCAATAATGCAAAGTATTTTCCTTAGATCACAATTGGTACCACTGCAGCAGAAAGCATGAATGCTTCTGCGAATATTTTTATTGGGCAGACGGAAGCCCCGATTCTCATTAAACCTTTTCTTGGAAAAATGACGGTAATTCGGTTTTTTTTAATAACAAAAGATTTAAAAAATTAATAAAGCTTTGACCTATAAAAAAAATTTAGAATTCTGAACTGCATGCTGTGATGACGGGAGGGTTCGCTACAATCGCCGGTATTTAATCTAAACTGAATCGGAATTCGAAAAGAAAAATAACAATTTTGCCAACAAAGGTGCCGTGATGGCCGCATACATAAGCATGGGGATCGAGCCAATATATTTGCTCTCTTCATCTGTAATGGCTGCACCAGGTAATTCCGCTACAACAAAATGATCACGAAGTAAACTCTGTAAAAATTCTTTTGTTTCTGCATCCTTACTCCAGCCGCGTTGGCATACAGTAAACTTCTCTACCCGGAAACAAAGAAATCCCAAACCACAGCAAAGGACATCAAGTTTATGGAGGCAATTAAGTAAGTTTCGGTATTATAGTTGCCACTAGTTCTTCTTCAACATCTCCTTGATTTTTAGACAGGAGGGTACTGCTCTAGACGCTGCAGCTCAGGGTGCAACGCAAGGAGTTATGCTCATTGCTAATATAGCTGCGAATATTATTGCCTTCATGGTAGTCCCAATTTTTTTATTTCCACAAAACAAAATTTTAATTTTACCTGCTTTCTTTCCAGGCCTTTATCGCCTTCCTTGACGGGGTTGTTTCCTGGCTAGGAATTATGGTTGGCCAGGAAGAACTTTCATTTCAGGTATAATTTAATCCCATTGCATAAATCATGGAGGATTAACTCGGGTATCTGAAATCCTGATTTGTTTTTGAAGTGGCTCCTGAGTCAGATTTTCATACCCGTCGCATACTTGCTTGGAATCGACGGAGAGGAGACCGAGCCGGTCGCTAAGCTCCTTGGTCTTAAAACTGTTGTCAACGAGTTTGTAGCATATCAAGAACTAAGTAAAATGTCTCTCTCTGTAAGGAATATAACGTTTCAAATATTCCTTGAAATTTAAAATTTTTCTAAATATTTTGTTTTGCCTCCAGCCTCGCAGCACGGCTATTGTGACCTATGCCCTCTGCTCCTTTGCTAACGTTTCCTCCATAGGAGTGCAGCTCGGCGGACTGAGCATAATGGCACCTGAGCGAAGAGGGGATATAAGTAAAACAATATTCAGAGCCTTCGTAGCCGGCTCGATAACAGGGCTGCTGAATGGTTGCATCGCTGGCACTTTACTCTCTGCTCAAGGTTACCAAGATTTTGTTAGT
This sequence comes from Brachystomella parvula, assembly GCA_019776545.1. Taxonomy (NCBI): domain Eukaryota; kingdom Metazoa; phylum Arthropoda; class Collembola; order Poduromorpha; family Brachystomellidae; genus Brachystomella; species Brachystomella parvula. Next base: position 19,492 of record JABASM010000090.1, read on the forward strand.
AACAAGACGAATTTGGATTCGGGGAGCGTAACATGTTTTTCCTAATAAATCCAGGTTCAACTCAGGCTGTTTCTATATGAGTATTATCGTTTTATTTGTCATTCAAATGCTCTAAGGAAAAAATACAGGGTGGATATAGTTAAGTGACCCCGAGTCTCCAATCTCATTGGAACTCACATAAGAAAACTCTCCGGGGTCACATAATTCTATCCACACCGTATTACCAGAGAAGGAAAGTGGAAAAACCACAATAAAATTCACGATAGCTAGACAACGTTTGTTTGGTCAACTGCCCAGTTGAGTCACTGCCGCCGCCGCGCGCCGTTAGAAAAAATTGTTTTATAGATTCCGGAAGCAAAAGAATTTGTGTCGTGACGACTTACAAAAAATTCTTTTCATAAATTTCTAACAAGCTTTTCCGTGCTCCTTTCTACTTCCCCATGAATTTTGTGTAATAAAAATGTGCTAATTGAATTTACATTTTCTTGACCACTCCAGGTCACTGAGATTGTGTTTAAGAATAAAATGTTTAAACCAGTAAATTCCAAAAGTCGACAAACCGCTGGAAACCACTCAAGGCCAGAAGTTAAGGAAAACGATCAAGCGATCTTAGTGGAGGGAGAAGCTGGTGGAGAAAGTGAGGGTGAAAACAGAGAGAGAGATCAAAAAGGATCCAAGGGAAGTTCTACAAGCGGCCGTAGTGAACCGGAGCAAGAGTCTACGCTTGACGCTGCGGCGCATGACGCTGACTCCTACGATGATTATCATACAAGCACTATCAACGGAATTGTATTAGAGGTAAATATTGAATTTACTCAGCAGCATTTTCTCATTCCAAGGACTTTTCAGTATTTGGAGCTTCTTGGGCTAGAAGAAACCTATAAGTCATTTTGGAATGAGTGTACAAAAAAAATGATTCCTCTACCCCTTGGGATCCGTGAACCTCTGTTCCGCCAGACGAAATTCACACATACCGAAGTGGAAGCCTTCTTTCAGCATTTTGACCGCTGGGAAGGGGAAGAAATTTCACATGTACAAATTCCAGTCCGTGCGTCCGAGCCAAACAGTAATTTGTAAATTCTGGTTCTAGTATTGGTCAAAATTTTCTGAGGAAGTTGAAGACAAAGGGAACAGCACCCTTAGGAGGATTTCAATCCTTTTAAGGATTTACATCGCGAGCTTACCATTTCGTAAGGGTGAAGACTCCGCCTACAAAGTTAACGCTCTCGATGGTAAGTTAGAAGAAAATTTCTTCTGAAAAAGCAATATTGCCCACCTTCTTATTTAACATAAAATATTTTGTAGAGCTACGTGAGTTCCACCAAGCCTACAGTGAAGAATTTACAAAAGATCCAGTGTGTCTACCATTATTTGCCTTTCCTTTTGTGGCTGATCCCACCGTGCATCCTGCCTTCAAATCCATGTTCACCGTTTGTCTCTCTAATTTTACAAAATGGAAATTTTAATCCTCTATTTTAAGAAATCCTTTTAGGATGAATGGCAGCAGGACTTGCGTCAGCAGCTCCAAACCCTTTTTGAAACCCACCTCCAGACCCACAACACCTATGGAGTCGCCACTTCGGATTTGAAGCAAATGTATCATCATTACATTGAAGAATCCTTGCGACCCCCAGGAACAGATTACTACGACGGCGACGGAGAATCTGTTCAGTCCAAGGAATCCTCCATGGCAATGGAGATAAAGCTTAACGAAGAAATGGGTAAAGAGACAAATCCCAGCCCAGCCGGTGCAAGTCCTGATTTTGCCTCTGCTGCACTCAGTTCTGACGTTTGCTACTTCGTCAAGCGAAGCCTGATACAAACCCAGGATCGATACTGCAAATTATTAAGTAAATGCTCAATAAAATATAAAAACAATGCCTTGGGGATATTCTATCGTTCTTTTTTTTTTCCTGAGGTGCGACGTCAGCAGTAGTCACAGCATTGGAGTCTGCCGTCCAAGGAAAAGTCCAGGACATTCGGATCCTTCAGTCCCAACTCCTTAACACCTTTCCAGAACTTTTCAGCCCGGTGCTAGTTTCTAGTCCATCTAATAACTCTAGTGGTAGAGAAATCGTAAGTGAGCCGATGAGGCGGACCGAATATCTGCTAACGCCATTTTGAGTTCTCTTTAGGTTTACAAAAAGCAGGAGAAAGTAAATTCGGTTCCACTGGATTCTGTGGTGAGCACAATTAAGACTACGAAAATAGCTACTGAAAAGAGTGAAGAAACAGTGCAAGTGACTGAAGCAGGAGACAGAGTTATCCGGTCACGAGCTTCTGTTGAGTATAGTAATAAGCAATACGAAAAGGAGGAGGCTGATCTTGATCCTGACACTGAAGAAGAAATGACAGAAACCGACTACTCCGATGAGGTTGCATGAAAATTATACACTAATGAACAGAGTAATAATATTTCATTTCCAAACTTACAACCCATTAGACCGACTCGGAGTCAGGGACTGAGAGTAGTGGCCGAGAGCAGGCAGACACTCCAGAGCCTTCACGATACGCTAGCACAAATGCTTCGAAATACTCCAGCCCAAGGATCCTTCCCGACGGTGATTCCGCCCAAACATCGGAACGAACCTCTCAAATTCCGGACAATCGAGTCAAGAAGCAAGCCTTGATGGCATCCAAACCCGAAATACCTGACGACTCAGGAAGAAGCCTCAAGCTCACGGATTCAAAGGCCCAAATAAGTACAAGTTCAGGAAGGGAGAAAGAGACTGAAATTGCAGAGGATTTTGTTCAGTACTTCAGCACTCTCTCACCTTCCTCAAGAATTAAGCAGATCCCCCAGCACGAGAAAGATGAGGATTCTCAAGGATCCCAACTGTGAGAAAAATAAAGAAACTAAAATTAGCATTATACGGTGGATTTTGAATCAATTTAAAATTCTTGTTAGAGAATCTCTTCTCCCACCTTCTGTTTCCGAACCTTTTCCTTCACCCCCAAGGACTTACGAAGTCTCTCCGCGGAACTCTAGCTCAAAAATAATTTACATTCCTTCTTCACTGGAAGTTGGATGTTCACATCGAAAGGAGGGATTAGTCCAGCAGCAACAAATAAGGAGGCCGTCCTCAATTTCATCATCTGGGGATAGAAGTAGACGGCGAAGTGTAGCCAACTTTCGGACCCAGTCTCCAGAAACAGGTGAGGGACGAATTCAGCTTAAAAAAATCAAAAAAATAATCTCCACAGCTTTTCATTTCAGATTCTAAAATACTCAGTAGCGTGAAGCGCAGTCGCTCGAGGTGGGATATAATTAGTAAAGGAGAAAAATTTATTCACCAGCAGCTTCATGAAGAAACGAAGGAACAACTTGTGAGCCGCTGCCTGACACCGCCGCCTGAGAGGAAACCAACAGCCATGGCTTCCCTCATGGGCCTGGATTCCGTTCAAGTTCCAGAAGAAATGGAGTCTCAGAAGGCTCGAGTTATCCGCAGTACGCTAAATCGTCTCAAGGGCGCAACAAGTGAGCCTAATGAGACGTCAACAAAGACATCTACCAGGTCTCCTTCTCGTCCCGCACATACACAGCCAATCATAAATCTCCGCGGCTTAAGAAAGAGTCCATCTAAAATACTTGGCGGTAAAAAGAAGCACTGGTCAGAGAATCAAGGTCAGAAGCGAGTTTACAAAATCAGCCCGCCAGAAGTGGGGAAAAATAGTGGCCTTTCAACGAAGGGGGTCCTGTCAGTGAAGTCTTTTGGGCAGTCACAACACCCACCTTCTGAGACTATCAACTGAAAGATCTAGATAAGGGAATCAATGAATGCTCTTGCTTCGCAGTTGAACTTAAATCCTTGATTTCAAGACTAAATACCTCTATTTTGTAAAGAAATAAGCCTCTTGTTTTAATCAACAGAATTTTACACAGAAATTCTTTCCTGCATCACTGCTAAATGGAAGTGCTTGAACTTTTAAAAGCTAAGTTGTTGTAAGGATTGATTATTGCAGTACAAGAGAAAGATAATCACAGTAGTAAATTTTAACGTTTCGATTCAAATATTGATTAACTGAAAGGGAAACTTAATTTCCTAATTTCCTGATACAAACCTAAAGAATATAAGTAAATTACTCCGAATTTGGCATATGCGTAAATGAATTGATTGCATGGACATCTTTTCAAGTATTTGAGTTGAATCAAGAAAATAAGGAGAGAAAACCAGAAAGGTCTCACATAATAAACGATGAATTTTTCAGGCCTTCGTTGTGACGTATTGCAGGGATCTAACGCTCAGAACGCACAAATGTTCTTCCCCTATAAAAAAAAACAGCAAAATCAAGTTTGAAGCTGATGAAATCGAGAGGAAGTTCTTACGTGATGGTCTTCTTTTCAGTAATTTTAGGTTCCGGCCTAGCCCTATTAAGAACTTTGAGGAATTCCGAAGTCTTTGCCCTCATCCTAGAATGTATGTAGGCTTTGGAGCACTTTAGATGATAGTGGAGGTAGTCACGGAACATGTGGATTAGATTAATCGTGTTGTCACGGGCATTGACATTTGTGTGTCGTGGGAAGAGAACAAATGTAACATATCCAATATTGTCCCCTACTTTGGCACCAGAGTTTTGAAGTTCAAGCGGTGGTTCCCGATGTGAAAAAAGAACTTGAGGAGCCGTGTGGGAGGCTTTTCGTCCTTCACGGAACTCTTGCATAAAAACTTTCCCGAGTATAACATCATCTTCATCCTTGAAGACGGTGCTAAATACTACAGTCACTCGATCAGCTTGAGCTTCCACGTATCTACATGACAGAGTAACAAAAATTACACATTTCAGTACTGGAGAAAACAAACCGGAGGATTTCGAAGAACGCACATAGTTTCATCGTCCCGAAAATGAATGGCGGCTCGTTTCTGACCCTCAATTCCTTTCTCTTGAAACTCAAAGTACTTCTCAAAAACAGATGCAAAGCAGTTCCGTTTGAGGAGGCCGACTTTTTTCACAAGCTCTTCCCAGTCACTTGGAACGTTTTCCAAATCGAAGACGAGAGATACACTGTAACCTGTAAATATCCAACCAGAACTTATCTACTGCTTCAATTCCTTTCCCGAATTTTCGACGTCTTACCCTCTTCGGGCGGATGAATTAAGTAGGAACCATATTCCCGCTTTAATAAGTCTTCTGCTCCATGTTCTAACAATTCCTTGAAAAATTTCAGCGAGATGCTCACCTAGAACCATAAAATTTAAAATGAGTGATACACCAAACCTTTCAGAGACTTCAAAAAATAACATAAACAGACCTTGAGCTTCGTCTTGTCACCGGAATGGTTTGAAATGTGAAAAAGAACACCATCGAAATCTGCTAGTATTATATCTGTTGATTCTACTTTCGCACTGAAATTAAAAAAACAATAATTTATTAAAAAATACCGATATTTGTAGCCCCATTTAGAAAGTCGCTAAAATATAGATCTAGTATCATCAGTCTCCGTCTCCTACAGGTGACAGAGGTACAGATGATGCCTCCCTAATCTTAAGCGCACCAATAGCAAAGGGACAGGACCAATGCTATTGCTGCGTTCAACTTGAACGATTAGAGTACAATGACGAACGACAGACTGCTTTAGCTAACTGAATAGAGTAAGGAATTAAGATCTCCTCACCCGGCTAGTGAGTTCTTAAACTTGAGCGTCAGTGTATCCTCTAGAATCCGATTGTTGATTTCCAGAAGTATCATGGTTTCTTAGACTCGTCCCTGTCCTACAAACAGCAAAACAGAACAGTGTAAAAAAGGATTTATGAACTTAGCAATACATGTGTACTAATAAAGTAATTATATTCATGATGATGATTATATCGCTGAAAGCGGCACCGGTGCGGTGGCGACATTGGTTCTTCACCTTACCTGTCAACCGTGCCGTCGCCAACCAAACTTCAACGAAACTGAGTTGACCCAAAGCCAAGTGCCCTATGAGACAAACTTGACCTCTCCTTACACACGTTCGAATAAACACTTTTACAGCATAAATCGCTGATTCAAGATTTTCAAAGCCGGAAAAATATTTTTGATGACTCAAATTGAAACTCTCCCCTCCCCAGTTCAAAAACCGCAAGCTATCCGGCCCTCCACAGCTCTTCCAGAGTTTTGCACCTACCCTCGGCCAATTACCTTCAAAATTCACCAAATTATCCGAAAAATCCACATTTTTAATATTGAAAATTAAAAATCTAAAATCCCGGTCAACCAGCCGCTGATTAATCTGTCCTTACAGTAAATCTAGGTAAATTAAATGCAGCAATTTCAGCATCCGTAGCAAATCCCTCTAACTCACCTCTAAAACACCTCAGAACTATTTCTGAGCGAACAGTGAAGATGGCCTTGCTCCCATTTCGAAATTTTATTACATTTCCTCAAACGTTTTCATAAAATTTCAACGTTAAACTAATTTTGACTCCAATTCAAATGATAGAAGCGAACGTGAAAAGCATTTCTTCACTGATTTCTTGGTAATTATTTGTGCCGAAGACTCAAAATCTTTAGTTAATGGTTGATTCTAGCAAGTTGCCGTGTGTAGGTTTTACATGTACGAGAGTATGTACGAGAGAATTGCAATTGTAAAAGTATCTCAGGTCTCCCTTCAAGACGTATAAATCTTTCGCCTTTTACTAAAGATTTCCGTGGAGGGGGACATTCAATGAGAATTCATTGACTTTTTGGAAAGGCCCGTCGCAAGACGGGCCGACATTATTTACAAACAATCAAAAACTTGAAAAACTAATCAAATCCAATCAAAGCGACGCTTGTCGATGTCACTTGACGTGCGTTGCTGCGGTTGGTGTCACGCATGGTCGTGTCGCTGGCAATTATGAATTGTCACTCGCAGCAGACCGATATAGCGGGGCTTACAGAGAGCGCTGAAACTTTTAATCTCGCATTTCAAGCTTATTAGTTTGCTGCTCGATTTTTCACGGCAAACAGTGAGTGAAATGAAAAAAAATTTATTCCACGATCTTATCATTTCACCCACGCCGAGCAGGAAACTAGGCTTCAATACTACTGAAAAATAATCCAGCATTTGCGGCATTCTCATGCGTATACCTTGGCCATGACCAACTGTTGGACAAGTGCGTACAAAGTTACTAGCAACTGGGTTTTCGAAATTAGAAAGAACCTCGGTACACTAACATTAGGAAATTGGCACCCGTCAACTTAAAAACAAAATGTGCACCTTAACTCGGTTTCCAGTGTAGAATCCATTGGTCCAAAAATTCTAGTTGCTTTAACCCCTAGGTCACTGAAGGTCAGCCTCTTGACCTCATGAGTCTGACCAAGCGATAAGTCAATCGAAAGCTCTAGGTTCCTTAATTCCAAAAATATGATACGCTTGACCGTAATTAGCTATAACACAGGCGCTAGGGGTCACCAAACCTTACACCACGTTAAATGAGCTCTAGTTTTGGCTAAAAAGCTGGCGTATTTTTGGGATAAGGGAATGGAATGGAGAGCTTTCGATTGACGTATCGCTTGTACAGATCCGTGAGTTCAACCTGACCTTCCTTTAGTGGCCTCCTGCGGTCAGACTAATTCGAATTTCGGAAAATGACCTTCATCAATCGATTTCAAACAAACCGACTGAGTTTAGGCTGCATATTTTCTTTTTTTCTATGGTGTCACTGTATACTAATGTTAATTTGCCGATGTACTTTCCGTGTCGAAGCATAAGAATTTTATTCAAAAATGGCGGATGCTGGTTTTTTAGCTGTTGCGTAAAAATGACGCTGCAATACGTTATCTATAGTGCTTCCAGTTATGCCCTTGTCATTCTTGACAAGAAACCTTGTCTTTTGAGGTTGCAGTGAAGATGGTTCGTTTTATTGAAGCAATTATGGATGACTTTGATTCTGATAAGCGAAAAGTGACAGGAATTGAATTACAGCTTTCACGAGCCTTTTCACCCCTGGGAAGTTGGGCCGCTCCTGTGCTCACACTTACTTCCCTCTTATGAGTTACAGCGGTTATTGCGAAGTTGAATTATCTGACTTTGGTGGTTTCTTGACTGTCTTTCGTAGATATGGTGGGATGCAGAGCTCATAGCTACCAACGCAAATGGGTGGGACCTCGTACCAGAAGTTTGTGTCCCGAATTTGACTGTTCTTGACAATGCATCCCACGTCGTCGACTACTTCAGTAAGGGTGTCCGTGTAAACAATGATTCCATTTTCAAGGAAGGAGGAGAAGAGCTGTGACAGAATATTGCAATTTTGCTTTTTCTTGGGAAATTGATAGTAGGAGGATGAGGGGTGGTTTGGAAAGCTTACTTTAAGGGTCTGCGTCCCGAAAGTATTTCCCCAGAGGAGGAGGGTTGATACATGGGAGAGTGGGATTTGACCCAATAGTTGGTCAAGTCCAACCTCCGTCAATGCATTGTAAGCGATATTAAGACTTTCTAGCTGTGATTCACTCAGTGCTGCAGCGATGTGACTGAAGTTAGAAAAAGGCCTGGCTATTATTTCTTCTTTTACATGAATAAAATTAGGAGGAGTATATTCACCTTATTCCAGCGTCTCGTGTTTGATTATGGCTAAGAATTAAATGCTTGAGTGAGGGATTAACCTTCATGTAATTAGCTAGGCGGGAGATCCCGGTCGCTTCCAGCTCATTACAGCTCAAATCTAATAATTCAAGCGACTTATTCTCCATGATTCTATCCATAAGGGCAACCATCCCATCCTCCCCCAAACCCCATTTCCGTAGATGAAGTTCCTTCACTGAGTAATTGCTCTAACTCAACAAAATACATAACTGATTCATGGNTCTAATAATTCAAGCGTCTTATTCTCCATGATTCTATCCATAAGGGCAACCATCCCATCCTCCCCCAAACCCCATTTCCGTAGATGAAGTTCCTTCACTGAGTAATTGCTCTAACTCAACAAGATACATAACTGATTCATGGAAAACTATTGATTTTTTTGTAATTTACTTTAAGGTAATCTCCTAGTGCCATGGCCATTGGCTCAACATCAGCAGGATGAAAGAGTGGACGGTTGAGGACGAGCCGTGTGGGACGGGAGACATACCTATAAGTTAGTTCTGAGTATTGATTGACCACTTCTGCCTCTTGATTCTTCGCCATCCGATCGTCATTCATCTCTCGCTCCGTCATAAACTGCTGGACATGTTCAAATATGTCACGAACCACAATTTCAGACGCCTGAGTAAAATCCTTCTCCGCTTGTTTAGTCTCCTGCAGTTTTCAATCAATTAGAACATTAAAAGGGATTAGAGATGCATGCATGATATTTTACCTCTGCTTCTGCCACCGTCGCCTGGGCTGTTTTCTCACCCATGTAAAAAAGATCCATGACAAATGAAGCAATCGGATTGTTCTCATCGATTTGCTGGGGAGCAGCCTTAGGCTCGGCTTTTATTTGCAAGTAGTTCTGGAGGGGAGCTTTCCGATATGAAAATGGGTCGCCTGTCCCAATCATTCGACCAGCCTCTTCCAGAAGCCCGTCAACGAATTTAGAAACCAAGTACACTATTTTATTTGGTGGGGCTGTTGGTAAATTTTCAAGGCTCTGTTCTCTAGCTCTGATTGCTTTTAGATGGCATGTGTAAGTCCCTACTTCATGTAAAGCCTAAAAAACCAATGGAATATTTATCCTCAGCGGAAACAGAGCAATTCTAAATTTTTGGAACCTCAAGCATGACAGGGTTTTCGAAAAGTTGAAGAAGGGTTTCTGTACCCACGCCGACAACATTTGCAGCAAAGAGCTTCATCGTATCTTCGGACACTTCACACCCTTTAGGGATACTAGGCTCGAAAATTTCCATGACCTTTGCCATAGCTTCTTCGGTAATGGCAGTACAATCTTCTATTGTTATGTCGGCGCTGCCACCAGCATTAGTTCGGGCTAGTCTTCCCCGCTGGAGTATCTCAGCGATCGTCATAAGAACAAGTTGTACGACATCCGTCTGAGAATCTACTTCTGTCGCTCCTAAAAATAAAATCCCAGCAGAAAAATATAAGCTGCTTTCTCTAAAAAAAAATTATAAACTTACCAACTTTCGTGGCTGCTTCCAGCATTGTGTCCTTTAAAAATTTCTTGGCCGCACTATCGGCAGTGTATTTATCTGTCCCTCCATCAAATCCTTGCCTGGACATGGCTGACTTTACTGGAAGCATCCCTCTCTCACTTTTGGCTTGACTCAAAGGAAGAATGGACTGTGGCGGATCAATCAGTTGTCCCTGGAATTCGAAGGGATCTTGACCTCTGGCACTTAGTCTCAGTATCTCCGGTTTGTCAACGTCATGTAAAAACTGTTGCTCAATATCTGACGCTTTTTGATGTACTTCATATAAATTGGGATCCAGAATTGGGATGCCACGGTAGTCGGTTATTTTGACCGATTTTGGGGGTTTTCTTTCTTTGGCCAAAGCTGCCACGAAGTCCTCCACGTCACCTTGCCCAAACGCCCTGTCCATAATATCATTGACGACGTCAGTGGGGTAGGAATCGAGCAGCTTGAGCATATCTTCAGCACTAGGGGATTGCAAATCCAAGTTTTTCTCTGCCGTGGTATTGTAGAGAGACTCCAGGAATGTTGCTGAGAACTTTTCTATGACTTCCGGTGTCAAATACGATGGGACTGGAGGTACTTTCTCTGGGGCTGGATATTCTTTCTGAAGGGAAAATCAAACAAGTCATCATATAAAACTAGTGCAGTGTGTTCCAGCATAATTTTACCAGTGTGTTCCATTCTAGCTGGTCTTTTTCCGGTGTATTATGGCGCTTGTAGTCATGCTTATGGGGTGACAGAATGTTAGCCCTTCGAAGATTCTCGTTGTAGGCTACTTTGTGTGCTTTGAGAGCATCTGAAATGTTTTTCAAATTTTTTACTTGATTTTTTTGGTTTGGTTTTTTTTTATGATTTTAATATTTTCCTGTTGACCCTCGACCAAGCCACAGTTTTGATGCTGCCTGCTTCAATAAAATTTACGACTAATCACTGCCAGCAATTTAATTATGCAGGAGGTCTATAACTTCATAGAGTCAGCTGGGAAATTTTAGCCTTGCAATATACAGTAGCATCAAAGTCAAAGAGAAAGTAAAGAGAAAAGTAGAAGTGAAAGGAAAAGTCCCGAGTTGGAGATTATCAATCATTCAGCCTGAAGAGGAGCTAGGAGCTGGAGGAAGGATGGCTTTAAGACGCCAAATCTCACCTGAATTATCCAGGACCCGTGAGACACCATCGTCCACATCTTCCACTTGAAGATGAGAAAGGCCAATTTGACAATCTATTATTTAACCTATACTCTTACAATAGAATGAACTTGGGTCCTCTTGCCCTTTGATCTTTCCAAGTTATCAAAAAAATTTAGCCTTATTGAATCAGTGCATGGAAAGCTCTGGATATACACATTAATTAGGTAATCTGAGCTTTCGCTATAACAAAATCCATTTCCTACTCTACCTGCCTCCCGCTGTTTCCATTGCGTTACGAAGGATATTCTCTCTCATCTCGATTAATATAAAAGAGTCAAAGGTTGAAGAGCCCTCATTCTGCTTGTTCCACTACTATTTATCAAGGATCCTTGAGTCTGAAGATATTTTCCAGTTTCGGCTTGGCATTCATTCTATTTCTGAAGGGAAACTCTTTCAGAGCTCTTTGTCCTCCAGAAATGATTTTCTCAGAATGAGAGGCACTGGGTATGGTAGCTTACCGAGATCCATTGGAAGTGGTCTTGCCCTGGTAAAATAGTGCTGAGGATAATCTTCATCATGATCCAGCGCATATAAGGCAGTGCAAAATGACTGGAATCCACTCACCCCCATATCCGTCTCGCTCACATCCAGATCCAGTGGAACGTGACCTGAGAGAGCTAAGCAACTCAAAGCTTCAAATCCCTAAAGAAAAAAATGCAAGGCATGGAATCAATTCATTATTCATTTCCAACTGCTATAAATTTTCGCATTGTTACCTCGTCTCCAAATTTATTCCCACTGAGTCGAAGGGACAGTAGAGGAAGACGGGTCATCATTTGCTCGGCAAATGCCAATAGCCCTGGGGCCCTTATTTCATTGTTCATTACGTTTAAGTGCTCCACGCTTTCACACTCCTGGATTTGAAAGCTGTAGGGTCGGTGCGGGTAGGTGTGGACGGGGGGTTAAGTGTGGACGGTTCGATTTTCAAGCATTAGACACATATTTTTAAAATAACTAAAATTCGAGCAATACGGAAGCGGTCGAGTAGAAATTGCTCGAATTTTTAATTATTTTAAAACATGTGTTTAATGCTTGAAAATCGAACCGTCCACACTTACCCCACCGTCCACACTTACCCGCACCTACCCTATCTCAATTTTATAAGCCAAAAACTCAAGAATTTACACTTTTGAAAAAGTACAGTTCTGCCAAGAATTATAGGAACGGCGCGATTCTAGAACACAGTTGGTCGCCATTTTGCAAGCATGAGAGCTAGGTGCCTGAAATTTTAGCCCAATGAGGTGCTGTTTTTTGAATTCTGTCTTTCGGCCTCCTACCTGCTCTGGGGCTAGTTTAATTATTTTTGGAGTGAAAAAAAAGTCGAGAAACTTTCCAGGTGAAATTTTAAAGAATTTCAAGGACAGTGTGCAATTTTGATCAGGATTTGAAAAGTCGCGATCAAATCAATATTCTCTAAGCGCTCTTTTCTGCTGGGTTGAATTTTCGGTCCTCAACCCATTCACCCGTCAAGATTACCGGCTCAGTCTTTTAACCCATGGGTGCATGGGTAACTCAACTTTTTGGGTCACAGTGACCTCTCACGTGACCNCACGTGACCCGAAATACTCCAAATTTAGCAGTTGGCTTTGGCACAAGTAACCCGAAGTCCCCATGAAATCTCAGGTTTTTTCGATTGCGCATGACAGAATTCAGCAGAGATAGAAAACTCATAAAACGGCGCACCGCCTTCATAAATGTTGAGAGCACTGTAAAAATAAATGAGACCAGAGCATCTATGCACAACTGAAAATGGTGGGAGGGGTGGGGTGATAATGTGATTAGAGTCAGGGCTCAGATGCCTAATGATATAAAGTAATTTTTGTTGCGGAGTCCTCATCTTCAAATTCATTAGGTTTTTCAATCCCTTGATTGTGATCTGACTCGATGAGCCTCCAGCTTAGAATCTTTTTCTCTATTTCTACGCCCTGCTGACGAGGCCCTTTGAAACAACTGAAGGGGTCTAGAAAACAATAATAAATTCTAATCAACCTTGACTAATTTTTCAGAATTTTTTCTTGGTACCTCTTTTTTCTTCCCGTTTTTACATCATTCTTGATTAGCCTTAGCCCTAGCGTGTTTTAAGGTTAAAAAAGAAAGGCTGAGAGAAAATCATGTCAGATGCGCTGTTGAGGAATAAAAAAAAATCGAAACGAAAATTGTTAGTGCATAGCCTTCTAGATTTGTTCTCTGTCTTAAATAATAGTCTGATCCTGGAGGCAAAGTAGGGAGAGCCAGAACTGCTGACAAATTTCCAAACGACACGCCCACACTTTATATAGCTCCGCTTTATTCCAAACTCCGCAGACTCCGCAGTCATTTCGATCCAGCTTTAGAATTTCTTCAGTCTCTCTCTCTCCATCCCTTTCTTTTTAGCTTCATCTCCTGCTTTGTTCTCGTTCACAGCTTTTCATTGCATTCCTAAAAATTTTCCATCGATTTTTTTTTCGGGCTTAAAAAAGAAAACCACAGAATTTGCCACAGGGTTTCAAGCCTAGGATTTTGAAACTTATTTTTCAAAAGCGTAAAATTTGAAGGAGGAAGAAAGTTAGAGTGAAAGGGAAAACCATGGATGTGGTGGGGAAAGGAGGATAATGACTCAAGTGGAAAATGTGGCAGGGATGAAGATTAATGGGAGTCGAGGGAATGATGATGACGACAATCCGTTTCGGGGTCGTCGCATCAGAAGACGCTCTTCAAAATGAGATCTCCATCCAGAGAGCATTAGGAGAGAGTTGACGGGAGATAAACCTATAATCTAAGGCCGTAGAGGACAACGGGTAGCTTTTACTTACCCAACACTCACTTTCTCCCCTCTTCATCATTATCCTCCTAGAACGACTTTTCGCAGGAGCCAAACTACTTTTCACTCTTCAGAATCTGAACCCATCAAATGGGGTGATCGGGAGAGTTTTATAGTTTACTGTTCTCAAATGCCTTGCATCTCTTTTTGAGGGTCTCAAAATGTCTTTATTTTAATGCATATTTTCTTCGTACACTGTGCGCAAAAATATTAGCCGGGCCCAGCAACCCCCTCCTCTGTCTAATTTTCGGCATTTTTATTTCACAGCGCCGTTCGCACAGTTTCGTACGCAGGTCAAAAAATTTGAAATTTTCCGGAGAGCTTACTCTGAAAGGGAGGTGTCGGGCCAGTTAGAGGTTAATTGTAAGGTCATTGTGACCTTTTATAGTTACCGGTTATGCTATAGGAAAAAGGGCCTGACTCTCTGTGGAAAACAGGAAAACTAATTCAGCAGAAGCAGGTAGCAGTGAGGCACGGGATCGTTAAGTATCTGACAGATTGAGGCCAGGAAAAGCCAAGCTCGGCTAAAATTCTTGCGCGGTGGAAATCCAAGAAAGTCTCAAATCTGGAACACATAATTTTTTTCAAGTTTTTTGAGTTCGAGCGCTTTTGTGGCTTGTTTAAATGTAAATCACGGCTCGTAAAGGCTAATCTTTTGAGAATGCAGGCCAGAAGTACCCCGGGGCTAAAATTGTTGTGCGCACTGTATTTCTGATTTCCACCACGTAATTTCTTTTTCCTGGAAATGGATGCACTTTCTAGGAATAGATTTAACCTTTCCAGCTGCATAAGGAAATTAACCCAATTTGCATTGAACTGGAAAATTGTGCATGGATATGAATAGCAGCTAATGAAAATAAGTTCCTTTGTAAATTTATATTTGATCTCTGAGAATCTGATTCCTTGATTTGGTAACACGGGTGCAGTGTGTTGCATATTATTACGCTGTACCCTAGTCATTAGCTCTTTACGGCTGATTTCGTGGATGAGACGTACGTATCCTGACTTTGAGGAGCTCCCTTTGATGAGAATGACAAGAGAAACGAGTAATTTACCTTTTCCTTGTCATTACCTTCTCGTCTAATCCAAACAAGCTATTTTTAGAAGCTGTAATTTTTAAAATAAGGATACGAGTGCTCTAGGACGAAGAAAACAGAGTGGGAGCGGAGAGTGCGACATTTGAGACACTTTTTTTTCAGATTTCCAAGCCTGCCTTTAGCTTTGTGTCATTCTACCCGGAATAATAGAGTGACAACTCGATACTTTTTTATTCGTTTTAATTTCCAGTTTCTTTATTTTCAGTTTTATAATAATACCCTTTAGTTTTTTTTGAAGCCGAAGCGACGGCGGCGGTAGTATAAGTTTCCAATATTTTATTTCTGAGTCCGAGGGTTGGTCGGAGAAATTACTCTGTGGAAATGATCCGGTTGAAAGGGTCGACTGGTTAGATAAAGTCTCATATAAATTCAGTCCTCACTCCTTTGATGACAAGTTTCTGTTGAAGGGAAGCCAAGGGAAAAAGACAGAAAGTTAGGATGGGTGATAGTAGTTTTTACCACCCGGTTTTTACCTAGATTCAATGAAAACTCTTTCCTTTTCACTTCACAATTCCAAGCGCTCGCCCCGTCTTGTCATCATCATCCAGTTTCCTAAAAGAAAGGCCGAAGCGAAAGTTGAATTTCCCATGGAGTCACTCTATTGGAAATTACATGCGCAGCCTTTACAACTTAATATCAACTTTCTTTTATTTATACGCTGCTGGACTTTGACGATGCCGTCTGCAGCTTGAAAAATGAACGAAAAAATAAATACAACGAAGGCAGGAAATTTAAAGCGTTTGAATTTTTAAAAACAAGTTAATTCTTTTTTTTTTTTTCATTTTTTCTTGATTCTTTTATTTCCTGTTTGTCTTTTCCATTTTTTTCTTTTAACTTTTTTTTTCTGGGAAAAAATTATTATCCTGGGGACTTTTCACTATTTTTTAAATTTTTCATATTTTTTTTCAGTTTTTTTCTTCTTTTTGATTTTTCCCCTCCTATTTTTAGTTTTCCGGATTTTTTTTTTGTTTCATGTTCATATTTTTTTCTTCCTATTTTTGCTGATTTGCTTATCTTTTCCTAGTTATCTTTTCGATTACAAATATTTTTTTTCTTCTTCATTTTTAAAGTGAGGGTGAAAGTGCTAAATAATAATTTTGCATTGGTAAAATGAAAATAACGAAAATTATTTTCCTCATTTTTTCTTGTTGGTCTTTTTTCTGGTGTTTCGTTTCGAGTTTTTTTTTGATTTTTTCATTTTTTTCTTTTCGTTGTTAAGTTGTTAGGTTGTTTCGTTGATTTTGTTTTCTTAAAATAACAGTTTTTTTTAGTTCAGTTCGAAATTTTGAGGTTTGCGACGTAGAAGTTCTGCCCAGGAAACTTGAAAATTTATGCGAGGAAGGGTTGGTGAACAAAAGGGTG